>JAMKCH010031461.1:0-17379 GCA_023653785.1 Ophioderma brevispina | reverse complement strand
CGTGCTTAGTTTCAATAAGAAATATAGATCTTAGTCTCTAATAAAACGGCGATGATGGGGAAAAATTATGTGGTTAAATCCCAGTAAAAAATAAACATGGGTCCCTACGGAGACACACAAAGAGCAAAGGATTCTGGTCGCCAGTGACGTCATTTGGTTGGGCGTACCGATGCTAGCGTTGGACCGCATACTGGGGGGGCCACCAAAATTTTTATGTGGCAGTGGGGTGCTGATGGCTTTTTGAGCACAAAAAATGCACTAGTTGGATAATTTCGTAATGATATACATGGATAAAATAGAACAAAGGGTACAGTCATCTTCCATCTTTGGGAAAGAATTTTTAAAGGCTGACTCAGAGATTCGATGAGGCCAGCTCCAATTTTCAAACAATGGTTTTTTTGCAAAATATACATAATTTGCTGTCAATAATAATCACTGTGTGAAATTAAATCGAAAGTCCATATTAGAAAATCACATTCATTGTTAATAAACTTATGGGCTAAATTAAAGGGGCAATGTGATTCCGCACCTTCCGTTTTATTCATTGTTCATAGATATCCTTGAGAAACGATTACTCACAAATTTTTAGATGATCCCGACTTTGCGGGTTTGGGTTTTTGTGTTAAGAGCAAAGCTGTTCCCACGGTCCCATAGGTCACTGTGCTATAATTTTTGGCCCAGTTACAGACAGAAATACAAAATTGTGAATTTATACACACACGAGAATTTGCACATAAGATTTGTACACATAATTACTAATGTGACGGTCCAGATGATATGAAAATCTCAACTTTTTTTTGAGGTAATTCGGAGGGACAGGCTGTGGATCACGAAATGACCCTTTAATGTTATGCATCCTTATCCTATGACACATGTTGGCCTAAATGTGTACTGCATGAAAAGTGAAAAACCATGATTCATCTCTAACTTCTTTGGAATTCAGCATTTAGGAACTTACTTATAGATCATTCAGATACGGGGGCACGCTTTTTCGTGAGACATACTCACGCATCCCGCAATAGCCGACTTCATTCAATAGCTGACTAAGTTGTCTTACAATAGTGGTATTTTCCGCAATATGGGACATGTTTTTTTTTTTAAACGTTTTTCGGGTTTCCCCCCAGGTCGTATAGGGTGCTAAAAATACATTATCGCGTTCTTGAGAAAAACCCCCCTATAGGATTCATGGTTGGTTGAAATTTCTGCAAAAGTGGGTATGAGTGTAACATTTTCAGTTTTTCATGTTGTTTAACCATGTAAAACACCAATGCAAATTCGATGGATTTATAGGACATATAATCATGGTCTATTTTAGTTGAATTAACACTTAAATACACGTGCATTTCGTGAGTCCAGCACCTTCTGTTTTACATTCATTTGTTCACTAGATATCCTTTAAAAAGCTTATTTACAACTTTTTAGGTATCCTCCGACTTTGCGGTTTTGTGTTATGAGTAAATGCTCGTTTCCCCACGGTCCCATAAGCCTCTGTGCTATAATTTTCCTGTCCGTTTACGGACAGAAAACACAAATTGCGAATTTCTACAGATACGACCGAATGTGTCACACAAGATTTGGTCACATGGATTACTAATTAATGTAAACGGTTCAGATGATATGAAAATCTCAACTTTTTTGAGGTAAGGGAGGGACGAGGTTGTCGATCACGATGACCCTTTAATGTTATGACACATTTCCAGGACACATGTGCATAAATGTTTACTGCTGAAAATGAAAAACCTGATTCATCTCTAACTTGCTTTGGAATAAGCAGTTTAGGTAACTTACTTATAGATAATCAGTAAGGGGGCACAGCTTTTTCTGAGACATAATCCACCATCCCGCAATAAGCCGGACTTCAGCGATAGCTGACTAAGTTGTCTTACAATAGTGGTATTTTCCTGCAATAGGGGAACATGTTTTGTTTTTCCGTTTTTCGGGTTTCCCCGGTCGTATTGGGTGCTAAAAATAGCATTATCGAGTTCCTTGAGAAAAACCCCCCTATAGGTTCATGTGGTTGGAATTTCTGCAAAAGTGGGATGACAGTAACATTGTCAGTTATTGTTTACCCCGTAACACACATTGCAAATTCGATGGATTTATAGGACATATAATCATGGTCTATTTTAGTTGAATTAACACTTAAATACACGTGCATTTCGTGAGTCCAGCACCTTCTGTTTTACATTCATTTGTTCACTAGATATCCTTTAAAAAGCTTATTTACAACTTTTTAGGTGATCCCGACTCCCCCTTTGTTTTTACCCCTCCACTCTATGCGGTGTTGTGTTATGAGTAAATGCTCGTTTACCACGGCCCTAGGCCCCTGTGCTATAATTTGTCCGTTTACGGACCGAAAAATTCAAAATTGCGACTTTCTTACAGATACGACCGAATGTGACATAAGATTGGTCAAATGGATTACTTAATTATGTAAACGGTTCAGATTAAGAAAATCGCAGCTTTTTTTAGGTAAGTCGGGGGACGAGGCTGTGGTCACAAAAAATGCCCCTTTAAAGTAACTGTAAATAAATAAGTATAATAATTAGGTGTGTATTGTTTACCTTGTTTCCACATGCGGGAGCTGGCAAAACATGAGACAAAAATACTAGAACTAGATTCACAAGTTGATAGGCATGGCAATTGCTTGGCAATGGACGTGATAGAGTATAGCACATTTAGCGTGATGAATTTGATATATTATAGAGTCCAAATTTATCATCTGTCATATTATAAAATTTAAAACTTCATGATTTTTTGTAAACTGTGTAACTGTCATTTACATTTCCCCTATTGCATTGGCACTATAGTCCGCAGACACATTTAATCATTATGCTCATTGGATCTGGGAGGACGGGTGAGGAATGACCACAAGCTCAAATGGGACATCCACAGAGCGAAAGGCGGCCCTTTTATGGCAAAAGGGCGTACGGTTACCCTTTGCCTTGAAAGGGTTGTCCTGCAAAAATAATGCATTATGGGATACATATTTTTTGTAAAAATGTTTTACATTACTTAGGCTCAACATTTAAAAAGAAAATGTATCCCAAATGCCTTGGTTTGCAGGGTGGCCCTTTTCAAGAAAGCTAAAGAAAGTGCTAAAGAAAGCCACCAAGACTCCTCGGTTTCATAAAAAAGGAACCTCTGGTTCTGCGACAAGAAAGTCAAGACAACAGAGCATATGAAATGCTGGTTCGACCTAATCTGGAATACAGCAGCATAGTATGGGCACCATCATGCAAGAAGGATATTCAGAAATTAGAGATGGTACAGAGAAGAGCCGCCCGCTTCTGTAAAACTATGAACGACTACGGCCAGCAGAGTAGTGTGACTATGACAGAACTCAAATGGGATACCCTTGAAACCAGAAGGAAAAACAGCCGCCTTCAGATGATGTTTAAAATACAAAACGACCTGGTGAGAATAGATAAAGAACAGTACAGTTCTATCGCCCACGGCACCGGATACAGACGCAGTCACAGCATAGAAAACTTCAAGTTCTCACAGTGAATAATGACACTTATTGACTTACAAGTTCTCATATTTCCCCCGCACAATTCGCGCTGGAATAAACTCTCTGAAACTGCCACCGTAACCTCAAAGACGGAAGCAGGTCAATTCGTCCCAAAACCAATTCGTCCAGGTACCAATTCATCCAGGTACCAATTCATCCAAGTACCAATTCGTCCAGGTACCAATTTGTCCAAGTATAAATTCGTCCCCGTGGTACCAATTCGTCCCGGTAGACAAATTATAATGAATAGTTAAGTTGTTATGAAGCACAGAATAATTATGCTGTTGGGACGGAATCCTTAATTAAAGTTACATCGGAAAAATTTATTGTATGTGATCGATTTGTGCGTATTTTTGTATTGGAATTGATCTCAAGCTTACAAGCCGTATAATAAATTGGGATGTTATAGGTCTTCTAGAATCTAGGCCATGTCTTATTTAGCTTATTTGCAAATTGAAATACAATTTAAATGGGCAGGTAATAGAGTTAGACTGGAGAGCAAGCTGAACAAAGGAATAAGCTGATATCGTCGCTGGGCGGGAAAAACCTCATATGTGCATTGGACCTTAAAAGCAAAAATACATGTAGCTAAAAAGGTTACATGACAAAAAACCTCATATGTAACATTTCGAGAGACACCCAGAACTGAATAATTTGCTGTAAATCCATGGACTAGAAAGGTTTTCCTTCCTGAAATTAATTAGGTAATATGACCCAGATTCTGAAATAAAGTACCTATGATTTACTATCATATTGGCATGAAATTCAAGCAAGAACCGCATGTGACCAAAATGCAACATATGAGGTTTTAGCACTGGGGCCCACATTTTACATATGAGGTTTTGCATTGACCTCTGGAGTTAAATTGAGTTTTTCCGCCCAGCGGACGATATGTAGTCTTATGTCAATTAGAGGAGAGAGTCTCTATCGAAGGAAAGAATTGGGCATGCGGGAGTTCAGGTGTAGAAGTAATATTGCTGGCGTACTCATAGTCCGCCCCCGTACTGTAATATTTTAAGTTACGGCCTTCTACGCAAAAAAAAAATTATTGAAATCTCTGAGTCGCTTTAAAGCAATCTTGGCACATTTTTGAAGAGCGGCCCCCATTTTCAAAAATTTGATATTTTTGCACACGTTACGGTGGTGATTGTTAGGAAACTATACCTGCGAACGAGACTGTAAAAAATGTGTCATTATCACCAAATAAGCGATTTGTAATGAGATTGGGATCCCAGTTGGACTTAACGGAGAGTGGAAATGCTACGTTTATGGCAGTCCTTATGAAATGTGCCACTCGAGAAAAAGACATAATGACTGACCCGAACTATAAAACAAACTAAGAGGTGAGCGTAGACACGTACATGGCGATATTTCACATTGGAAGGCCGGTCCAGCAGACGTTGGAATATTATCGGGGACGATCCCTGATAATAATTATTCTAGTAAAAATTCCTGTTTGGTGACACATAGACATTTCTGAGCTTAAACCATTCACGGTATAGTTTACTAGCCAGTACCAATGCAATAGTGTAAAATCTCCAAATTTTTGAAAAATTGGGGGCGCCCGAAAAAATGTGCTTATATTGCCTTTAAGTTAAAGTGTGCCTGTAGGTTTTTGGTTACATGCCTCAATATACACTCAGGTTTTTTCCTTAATCGAACACTGATTCCATAAGGCATAACTAACAGTTAGTTTGCTAATCATAACTCCACATTATGTGTTAAATAGTTTAACATGTTGGCATTAACAGATGTGAAGTTATGCAAAAACACATGGAATGCCTTTCCCCTGTTACCTACCCCAACTTTGTCGATCGCACCTCCCTCTATCTGATCATGTCTATTAAAAGACTAAAGGAATTTCTGAATTGCTTTTGATATTTCGTTCGTCTGCAGTCTGCACAAAGTTGGCTCTTTGAAAGGGCCTGCTCATGCTGGTAACCATGTGGTTTTTGCATAACTTCACATCCGTTAATGACAACATGTAATAGACATTGTGGAGTTATGGCTTAGCAAGAACTACATTCATGACGTAACAATATACTCATAATACTGCTTTGCAGTGCTTGAAAAGTGTGGAAGTTTGGAAAGCTCCTTCCCAGGAAGTTTGGTATTTGGAGGACACTTGGCCATTGGAAATTGACATTATTTCAAGCCCTGACTGCATGCGACAGTGACATGTGAGAGGGCCTGCCGAATCATTGAATTCAGGAAAAATTCTTGCCCAATTAATCTTTATCTTACTATGTATACGACATTGCAGTTTGTGGTGCCGCCGGTGGTGGTGCAAGGCAAATACGGCAACGTCTTCGGCGACGCACTTGGATATCCAAGCAATTTTTCAGTCATTAGGCACCAAATTTTGGATCAGCTGGCTGTCGCTGAGGGTGCGTGACTTTTCACGTTTTTTTGATTCTGTACTTGAAACTGCAATTTACTTCCGGTAGCAAGGTCAAACTCCTACTGCTTCAAAATCCTTATAGTTTTTTATTGATGCAATGGAATAATGCTCTACCTTGGCTCTACCTCTAAATTTATGAAATCATAACAATAATAATACAATTTGTGATCATAAAAGTGAGCAGAACTTTTGAAACTGCAGCTCTCGGATATCAAATTCCCGCCAACAATAAATCCACTCCTTAGCAAACCGTTCTAGGGAACACAGAAATAGACCAGGTTGTGCGTGTCGGAGTGCGTACGCGTTGTCTGCCCGGGGTTTGTGATGCGGACGACTCAACCCCGGGATTCATTGGCCAAAAAAAAAAAAAAAAATCCCCACAAAAAGCAACATTCCCCACACCTTATAAGAAGGTTTTTTTTAAAAAAATTGCCCAATGTGAACCCAAAGAAAGGGCCGGTTCATTACGTTGGAAAATACTCTACGATAGGCCTAACCACATAATTAACATTATTAATTCGGCTAGCCCTATACCCATCAAATTTGAAAATTTTCCGTGGTAGGCCTACTCGCGGTGTTAAAAAGCCATGTAGGCTACAGACCTGATTTAGTTTAGTTTTTTTTTCAGACCGTTCTCCAAAGTGCCATGGCCCGATACATCTATTATCTATTTTATAATTAACTTGCAGATTTTAAATTGGGTCTTTCAACAGAAAATATAGTTTCGCCCACTCCCGCAGCCGTCGCTATTAAAGTTGATTCCCAGTTCCCGTTTCAATTTTTTTTCATGACTGAGGGGCAAGGTTTTTTCATTTATTCATTATTCTTATTTTTCAGATTTTCCTTTTGATGCCAGTTACCTGGCAGTATGCTTTTTTTTGAGGCACGAAACACATACTATGACCAAGCTTTTTCATTTAAATAAACTGTGGTACACATGGTCGTAGAAGTGCTTTGATAAAGCAACTTCGTTAGAAATTTTTTTTGCATACACACAGCTTAGCTTCCAGAGCAAAGAGGTTCTATATAGATCGAGAGGCCCAAACGTTACGTAAATCTTTAGAAATTCATCGTCTCGCATGTTTGCCGACCACAAGAAAACATAGAGTACCAACATTAGAAAGCAATGGCTTCCTCCGCTTCTTCTACATCTGTGGGTGCCGCTTGGCATATACACTAATCGGTAGTGATACCAATTGATTATGGGTTAGAGGTGTCCAGGTGTAATAATATGCCCCTGGATCATTGTGCTCAGATACTCTTTTTTCTCATAATGCATGGCGCGCTTAATTGAAAAATGTATTCATTGAGGCGGTTTATTTAAATCAAGACGACTTACGTGTCATTTCATTCGTTGTGTGGCCATGGGTAGGACAAAATTTAACCACCCAATAGCACCCAACATCCAACAACTGATATTTTGGCGATTGTTTGTATCGAATTGACATTATGTGTGCATACAAGCACCCAAAATAATAATTATTCCGTGCAATATTCAAAATGTCAGCGCCCAGCACGGACGACGTGTTGAATGGGCTTCACCCCCTTGTTCCAGAGCTTCACTAAGATCTAGTCCCTTGAGCGTTCATACCCAAAATACTATGAATGAACCCCTAATTCACGCAGCATTTTGCAAAGACTACCTAGTCAATCGATCAATCGGTAGTTTAATAGCCAACAACCACACGGAAGTAGGTAAGGAGCCGGGAACCAAGGTAAATTGGTTATTGATCTTAGAAAATTGACGTTTCAGATTCTTCTAACCCCCCTGTCATCGTAAACAGTGCTTAAAATGCCTCATTCGGAGTAAGATCACGTTAAAAACAATCGTTTTTGTCTAAACATTGGAAAATGGAAATAAATGAATATTTGAAATAATTAATTATTTGTCGCTTCTTCTTTCGGACCGGTGTCGGTAAACGGGAAACTGGGAATCAACTTTCATTAGCCTATACCGGCACACCGGTGCGGCACATGGCTGCATTGCGGCCCGTTGCGGCCACTTTAGGCAAAACGGTTGGTCATGCACTTAAAATAATATTGCTATCATCTTGAAAGTTGCATGATCAAATGTGTTTTGAAAAGTGCTAGCACTCACCCCGGCAGCTTGACTAATATCCATAACTTTGCATTAGGACATAACAAATGGGATTTTTTTTGTTGAAAGTGAACATGTGTCGCAATGGCTTTACGTTCAACTGATCATATTCCTACCATAAGATTATAGTGAACCCATTCAGAAATTTTAAATTGTTTTTGCATGGGAAAATGTGTCTGAAAAACGAAGATTGTGGGGTTCTGCGCACAGCGCACCACCCCCCCCCCCCCCATTGACTCTACCTTTATAACTTTTCAGGACTTAGCTAACAGTCCTATCTACCTTAAAACAAAGAAAAGTAGTCACATGCATTGGTTCAAAACTTATGGCGCATGTCACCAAGTGTTGCGTTTCTTTTTGGGACACATGTATTAGGCCATGGTTGGCATTTAGACATTGGCTCAACATTGACCAATCGCAAAAAAAAAAAAGACATTGGTCCAAATTGGGGCCAATGTTGATCCAATATTGAACTTCACATGGGCCAATGTGTCTTGCTATCTGCTATACTACTGATCGGCGTCGGAAGATTTTTTAACTTTGGGACGTACCGTTGTGGTGGGGCGCCTACCTATTTCCCTTCCGGGGGGCAAATTCTTATTAATTATTAATTTTAGGTATTTAATCACTACGTTAAGAAATTATGACATCTGAACATGTTTTAAACATCGCGGTTCACAGGACTGGAACTTCCATTTGTCTAATAAACAAGGTAGGCCTACAACAGAAGATTTTAAAAATGTTAAGGTTCTTATACTTAATGTTAACTGAGGTGGTGGGGTGGGGAGGTGTACCCCTTCCGCCCAACCCTTGCAATGTTTATTTTCAAAAGCGCGTTTTCTCGTAAACAAATTGATGGAACAAATTTGAAATTACCAAAAGGATCACTTTATAATGAATATAGTTATATAAGATCAACGAGTTAATGGGTAAGGCTTACTTGAACGAACCATAAGTCAAATATTGACCTTGTAGAGTTCATAATGACGCGAGCAGGGGTTGGATGTGGGAGCAGTGACTTCCCTTTTTTTTTCCGCGCGAAGCGCGAAAGCTTGACAATGTTCATTTTTCCAAAGTACGTTTTTTCGTGAAAGAAATGTTAAGGTTCTTTATCCTTAATGTTAAGGTGTGGGAGTGGGGAGGGTGTACCCCTTCGCCCAACCCTTCAGCATGTTTATTTCAAAAGCTCGTTTTCTCGTAACAAATTGATGAACAAATTTGAAAATTACCAAAGGATCACTTTAAATGAATATAGTCCATATAAGATCACGAGTTAATGGTAAGGCTTACTTTGAACGAACCATAATGTCCAATTGCCCTTGTAGAGTTCATAATGAAGCGGCAGGGGTTGGATGTGGGAAGAAGTGACTCCCTTTCGCGCGAAGCGCGGAGCCTCTGCATTGTTCACTTTTCCCAAAGTAACGTTTTCTCGTGAGAAAGAAATGTTAAGTTCTTATACTTAATGTTAGGTTTGGGTGGGGGAGGGTGTACCCCTTCCTCCCCACCCTTGCAATTTTTTATTTTTCAAAAGCGCGTTTTCTCGTAAACAAATTGATGGGAACAACATTTGAAAATTACCAAAAGGATCACTTTTATACTGACTATAGGTCATATAAGATCAACGAGTTACATGGGTAAGGTCTTACTAACGAACCATAATTTCCTTGACCTTGTAGAGTCATAATGAAGCGGCATGGGTTGGAATGTGGGAGAATTGACCTCCCTTTCGTCGCCCGAAGCGCGGAGCCTGCATAGTTCATTTTTCCAAAGTACGTTTTCTCGTGAAAATTTTAATGGAGAATTTGAAATTACAAATGTTTACTTTTAATGAAATATAGTCATTTAAGATCAACGGACTTTAAAAGTAAAATTAGTTTAATAGTAAGGTTTTTTATTGGAACAAACCATACAAGTTCAATGATCTTGGGGAGTTAATAATAAGAAGCGCGGCAGGTTTGAAATGTGGAAGGGTGTCCCCTTCAAGCGCGAAGCTCGGAATACTTGCAATATGCATTTTCAATGTCACACACATTTGTCTCAGAGGAAAAATAAAAATTTTTTTGATTGGACCCAATTTAGAAGAAATTAGCAAAAGGCTCATCAAGGCCTTACAAAAATAAAAATAGTTAAAGTGGGTAGGTTTTATTTTTAACGAACGATATTCAAATCGAGCAGGCGAGTTCAATGAACGCGGCACAGGGGTGTGTGCGGGAGGTTCCTCTCCCGCGCAAAGCGCGCGGAAAGCGCGGAACCCTAGCTATGTTTGCTTTCCACACACATTTCTCATACAAAATTGATAGAACATCACTTTGTATTATGCTCATAGCAAATTAAGATTATGGGCTTAAAAAGAGTTAAGACATAGTGAGGGTTTTACGTTTTGTTTTAACTAAAATATGTAAAGTGTCCATTGCGAATTCATATAGTTGGGCGGGGGTGGGTGTGGGAAGTGAGGTGTCCCTCTCCCCGCCGAAGCACGAAACCCTTGCCTTTTCCATGATCCAAACCACATATTCTCATGTGTTATTTGAACAACCATAGTCAATTGATTGTGCGTGGAGGTGAACCCTAGAAAACTGTTTTGTTTTCTAAAACATATTTTCTCATGCAATCTTTGAAATTATTTAGCAAATGGTACTTCTTCATTGGAGACGCGGTATACGGGTTTCGCAAGAGACCTCTGCAAAAAGCATTAACATCATCCCTTGTATTTCAGAGAATGACGAATGCGATGGCATCACTTTCCGGGGGCACTCCCATGTTGGAGGTAACGCGTATGTAATGCTGTTGAGACCCCCAATTCCCATCGTTGCCACCCAATGACCCGTTATTTGAAAATGTCACCACTAATCACCCAAACACCCCTAATTTTTTTTGAGTATTTTGAAATTTTCATTCCACAACCCAAAGACCCTATTTGTTTAGAAAAAAAATGCTAACATTTCACCCAAATACCCCATTTAAAAAAATTAGCAAGGATTCTGTAAATTTATTCTATAACGGGAACTACCTGGGATGTATTAAAACTTTGCGGACACCAGAAACAAGGCCCCATCACATTGTTTTATTGGACTTCTGCAAATTTGCCTCTTGTAATCGACATCCGTTCATTACTTTAATTGGATTAACCATCCATTTTGCTTGTTGACTTTTTGCATTTTTTTTTTTGCAAGGACGCAGCAGTTTATGACTCATTGGATGATCTCAATGTATTGGGTCTTTTGGGCAATTCCGTGACCGTGAGAGCAGAGCATCATTTCTCAGTGGATTTGCCTTCTATGGAAGAAATTTAGCGGGGTGCCCCTCGCGAAAGTGTGGGCGGAATCCAGGAGGGGGGGGGGATTCATAATACAGGGTCCAAAAAATGAAAAAGCTTGGATTGCTGTCAGAAGTAGCCCCGCAATAATTTGCCAAGACCATTTTATCCAAATCGTAGTGCTCAACTTAAAAATTTAACCCTGTACAACTGAAAATGACCCTTTTTATTGATTTTTGCTGTTTTAAGTCTATAACTCTTAACTTTACGTTGTAGATAACAAACTATACCTTTCCTCTTGAATCCTTAAGTAAGACAATAACATGGAGTACTTTTCACAACGATTGGATCAATTACAAAAATGACCCCTGTACAAACTTTGTCTTGGCTCCCTCTCCTAAAGGCACCATTTGCCACACTTAAGAATCACGTTCTGGGGTCCCTGCAGTCTGTCTACATATTTATCACTCACACCTTTTGTACGTGAGATGTGGTACAAATGTCTGCAAGCTCCGGGGATATCATCACATCGACTATGCAATTTTGGTTTCTTTCTATTGGGCGGCTCAAGTTCATCCTCATAGTGGTAGCACCATTTTTTTTTCCATATGGTGGCAGAGGGTACCCTAAAGCGTAGCCTGCACAGGCGCTGGTTGTTCTTGCGTTCTTATCAATTGTTCATTGCGCTTCAAAGGGGAGGCATCAATTTACTCCAATTGACATTGGTGACTATAATTAAGTATAAGGTTGCCATTGCGGTACTTCTCCTAATGTTTCTTTCAAGAGGCGACATCAGTATTGACAGGGTTCTATTGCCTATTAGACGTCCAGCATTTTTTGTTTTCAGAGCGTAGTCATTTTATTCCTTCACTGGACGAACCAGTATATGGGGGCGTCACTAGAGCATTTGTGTGGTACTGCGCGCACCAGTCCCCACCCGCTATTTCTGTCAAAGTTGTGACTTGGCGTTCCCCTATCTGTCCGCGGGCGTAAAAACCACCCTTGCTTACACTGTGCGATCTCTTCCCAAAGATGCACACGCTTTGGCCTTTACCCTGTTTCCAATGAAGTACACGTAGTAGGCCTATGTGCTGTTCACAGAATTTAATGCATTATTAAACACACTTGAGTCAAAGATTATATTGTTACTTATAAACGGCCATCAAGTAACTAAATATCCCTTTTTTTTTCGTGAAAATAAGCAGCTTCTCTCCGATTTTTTCCACACACTTTTTCATTCGTATCGTAAAATGTGTTGTCTACTAATTTCGATGTCAAACCAAAAAATTAAATGGTCAGGACTCAGAGATGTCTAATGAATACTCTCAGATGACAAAGCGATTTTTTTTTCAACAACATTTCACCTATTTAAGTCTTATATAGAGTGTTAAATGCATAACATGATGATTAATATTCTTATTTAGGTTTCGTTGAAGGAATTTTCATTTTAAATAACCGAATTTCCGGCAGTAAATTTAAATGACGATCCTTATTAGTTTGCCTTGTGTAAATCCGCAGAATATCCGAAAAAAAATCACACATTTTATTACACTTTCTTGTAGATAAAGACTTTTTTTTCAGTATACAAACAGCAATTATGGCATTTTATGGTAACGCTATTTTACTAAAAAGAGGATAATTCAGGTAACTACCTACGGCAGGAAGACCTTAAAATACAAAAAAAGGAAATGATTACTTTTTCATGAAGATTTTACTCAATTACTTGGAACTTTCATTAATCATTTAATAACTTGAAGAGTGCTGCAAATCTTAAATCACCAATAAGGCTTTATTTGACATTTAGGTGTGATTTTCTCTCTCACAGCAAAACCAAACTTTGTGTGGCCCAACGCCATGCAGCAGAGTGGGCCGACAACTTGTCAAAAACGACACGTAGCGAATGCTCATATATGTTTTTTTTTTTTAGTTTCCGCAATGACAACTTTTGCTTTAATATCGTTTTAACTTCGAAAGGAAGAATTCTGACAACATTATTTAGAAAATTGTTCAAAAGTTTTTTTTTTTTTTTAAAACACTTTTTCATATGTAGGCCTACACGCTTAAAATGCATTCAAATCACGAAATCTGACACGCCGCCCCTTTCTTTCCCTTTCTCACCTTTTCCATAAACTTTTTCTTCCCTTTTCTTACCATAGTCTTTTTAATTTGTCTAATAACATCATAACTACAAAAAAAAATTACAAAAGGGGGGTGGGAAAAAATGATTGCTCATAAGTTTGAATCAGTGACGCACATTTTTGTGCTGGTTTTTTTGTTCGCGTGTCAGCTTAAAGCGTTGCATGCTTGACACTTGTGGCGTTTTTAACGCACCTCAATATCGCGGTGATATTTAGACTACTAAAAATGCCGTTATTTTCGAAAATAACAGAAAAAGTATTCGGTGACCCTATTTTTCTCCAGTAATCGACAGATCTTGGTAGTGCGCAACATTATTAAAATTTGGACAAAAGTTCTCGAACCGGATTTTTTTTAATATTCATCAAAAATGTCCATGAAAAAATGAATTTCCATGGCGTGTGTACAAAATTTTGGAAAAAATAGGTTGTTTTTAAAAAATTTTCTCAAAAACGAGTTCGGTGATCCTATAATTTTTATTTCTGATATTGAACGTACATCGATGAAGTTCATTTATACGAAATTTTAACAAAATCCTATCGAACGGGTCTATCGTGACCCAATCACCTGAAAGGAGCCATCTTTCACTATAATTCTGCAAGTATGCTCTAAGAGCGGGACAGTTTTATTAAAACTTTTTATGGGCTAGTAAGGGTCGCCATTCTATACTAGAGTTCTGCAAGGATTAGAGGACCGTATAGTTCAAAATAATTGCCGAATGAGTACCAGAGGGTATCATTGCAGAGTTCTTGCAAATTTCGTAATTGTGTTTCTGGAAGCCGAAAGGGGGGGGACGGCCAGGCGAGGGGGGAAAATTTATTGGGAGTTCGTACATGTTACGTTCTGTCCGCCCGTTCCGACGCCTAGACTTGACTAAGTCGTTGGGGCGCTTGTGTTCGTAATACGTAATCCGGGCAATGTATTTTGGTATTATTTAAAACAAAACCACAGAACAGAATATTGTGCAGGTGGCAGCCAAACACCCTCAAGCACAGTACTAAAAATACTGAATAAGTAGGCCTATCGTTATCTTGAACACACAAAATTGGCCATGGCCCTAAAATAAGTACATTACTCCCTCAGTACTGTACTGTCTCCACACCACTTACCATAGCTGCCAAAGTCAACAATCATGCTTTTGGGCTAAATTACTGAAAAGTCCCCAAAGTTGGCTAGTAGAATCAATTAGTGAGACCATTTGATTTGGCCTATTAACTGTTTTGCCACAAGGAACCACTAATATGTATACTAGTGTATAAGACACAGCATTGAAAAACTAAAGTCATGGTATTTTATTGAAGTCTCAGCATAGTAAAAGAGCAAAGGGCTACATATTTTGACTCCGAGCCCACCAGCCTTGGACAAGGCTATTCCGACGCCCCCAATGTATACTAGCTGCATGATTCATTAAATTTCTATTTGAACTCCATCAAAACAACTCATTGATGAAGCCGAAACTCACCAAAATAACTCACAAAACATAACTCATCGATGAATTCCATAACTCACAAAATAACTAAAAACATAATCGTTCAATGAACTCAATCCTAAACTCACCAAAAAAACCCCAAAAAGTTTAAATTTTGAGGGTTCAAATGTCAGCACCCACAGAGATGGCATATGTGACTTCTTTATGAAATGTTGACGTTTACCATGCAATGAATGATGGGTTATTGAGATCGAGAGCGGGGTGTTTTTTTAATATGTCGGCCTCTTCTTTGACGCTACGAGTCGGGGTTTTATATGCAGATTTCTGACGAAAAGTTACCTAGTTGGAGTCAGACACTGGGGGCTTCTCTTGTTGGGCTTGATTTTTTAAATTTCCAAGAGGGGAGTCATCTCTGGGTAACTTTGTGTCTTTTTGTCAAGTTTTGGGCATCATTGATGCCGTGCTTGTGTCTTTCTTTACTGAATTCTATGGTTTGTGTGTAATTATAACCGGTTCTGGCGGGGTTCTTCGGGCAAAATGAAACGTCATCGTATACCATATCTACCAAGGGCTTACCAGGGACTGAGGGTCAAAAACACAAGTTGCGAGTTCATTTGACTTGAGTTAGATTTAGTGTAAAAAATCCTGGATGAAGGTCGCCCGACTATATAGAGATGATTTATTTATTTATGTTATTCATTCTTATTTACCTGGGTCAACCAAATCAATGCACTGGTATTGTTCTCCCTTGGTGCACAGGTGGCCAAGGCGCAACCATTAAAATACAATAATAAAAAAACAAAATAAATTATAAAACTAGTTTAAAAAAACACAAAGTTACAATTGAGAGAATAATTAAAAGAGTCCGCGCAGAGGTATGAACACCTTGCGGGCCTACGTCATACGGCTGGCAACGCCCAATACAAGGGACAACCCTCCTGACCAAGCCGCCCTCCAGGTAGGGAATATCCTCCACCGGCACCCAGAGGGCGACCCATCAGAGGAACCATCAGCGAAGGGTCCACAGGCCAGCCGCGTGGCGTAAGCTCCTGCGCAAATGCTCCAAAAAATCCTAGGATTACATAGCAAGAAAAAATAATATTTTTAAGCGATTTATTGGTATAAATCTATCGCACATATAAATGAAGAAATGTCCATAAAAACGTACCAGATGTTTTCATGGCCATTGGAAGTATTCCTTGCGAAAAATCCAGAGATTTATTCCGACCAATTACACAACTGTACAACCATCATGGAAACTTCACCATGTTTTTCCCTTGTGGTTATATTTACAACCGGCCGCATGCAATACCGAAACAGAAGCCAGCGAAAATTCTCCATAGCGCATTATCACGTGCAGTTTGACCACAGCCTCATCCTTTTGAAATGCGTTGAGCACACAAAGGATAGGAGCGAAGTTCGTTTAGAATTTTTATTGCAAAAAACTAACACTTTTTAAACTCAGTGATATGAGAAAATGTAAGAGGGGTGTTTTTGATATTCATTTGTGATTAAACAAAGGTTTAGTTGGCCTAAACACGAACAATCCATGAAAACGTGGACATTTGAAAAATGCTAACCACTGCCCGCTTGAACGACCGTACAATTTTCAGCCCTAGGACTGGAGAATATCTGACAAGTCAAACTGTTATCCACGATTTTTAAACTTCGCATTAATATTAAAAGAAATAAAGAAAATGTTATGACGGAAGCTTTAGTGGTATGAGGAAACAATACTCCTTTTCAGTGAAAAAAATAAGTTGAGATTTACAGGCAAAATAACATGCTATAGGCCGATGCGTCAACTTGGAGTTCCTTCCCCTGTAGCAAAGGATGAAAAAGTTCGTATCCGTTACTCTGAAATTGCGTAGAACATGGGAATACATGTATGTCGGAAATATTTTTAGTACACGCCTTTGAGCTCCCTTTAGGTCACATCAGTGAGAAATATTTAAAATTGCCCCACTACAAAATAAATATCGGATAATCGGTGGAAGGAACCCGGCACCCGTTCATCAGTGAGTGGGGCCGTGGGGCTAGTGCAGGCTTGGCCGAAAAGAGCCCTGACAAACACCATGCATCACCGGTTGTGGCGATACGATGGACGGGACACGCCCGTGCAGGGAATTGTTTTACGCGGCACCCTCCCACCACCAACTTTATGCAAAGTATTCAGAGTCCAGTAAATATGAAAGGAAAAATGATATGTATAACTGAAAATACGCCGTTTTTCCCCGTCATTGTCTGTTTGGTTTATATAGGCTATACAAATTCCGGGGGATCATTCCAAAGCCAATATATTTATCCAAATATTATAGGCCTACCGCTTTATTTCTTTAAAAAAAGATGATTCGACAAAAACGAACATTTCGATCTGAGCTTAAGGTCCGGTGTTTCACGAACATTTGTTTAATCAATGATCAAAGTGTTCTTTTGAAGCTAGATTCTCATCATCAGGAAATCAGAAATTTAACATGGAAGAAAATCAATATTCCATCCTGTGTGATGTAACTTATTTTATAAACAAGACCGAAAAAGAAAGCAC
>JAMKCH010031460.1:0-16858 GCA_023653785.1 Ophioderma brevispina | reverse complement strand
TTCCTTCTAACGAAAGGCATTTTAATCGTCAGATATTTACTTTTCAAACAACTACAATGTATCAGAAAAAAGAATAGGAAGGTGCGTGTATCTTGATATATTAAGATAGATATAAAAATAAAGAGAAGAGACCTTTACATTGATGCGTGTTTATTTGAATGGAATGGAATCAGCCGTAAGCAAAGTAGCAAACAATTCAGAGACTTAAGGGGAAAAATGTTTTTTTTTAATTTTTTAGGTTTTTTCTTTTTTTAATTATTAAATAATGCAATAATCTCCTGTGTGAGTCAAACTTTAACACGGCTGTCACTATGAGTACAATATGCTCATTCACCAAGGACAACAGGTTCGGTTGGTTGTAATGACATACAATGACATGAACCGACTTGTGTGATCTGTGTACATATATCATCCCAAAAACAGGGCGTGTAATTCTAAAACACTGGTGACTGGAAGGGTAATGAAACTGTGCCAAGGGAATTGAGATTTTAATATCTCATAGTGTGTGCGCTTGGCACACGTTGAATATTAATAGAACTAAAGTACGAAGTATGGGGCACATCCTATCTAGACGAGTGCATTCTCCATGCCATTCTGGAACAAATAAAAAAAGGTCTTTGCTCTCTACAACTTACCGTTCTTTTTTTAGTAAATTAAGAACACCCTTTATGCTAGGTTAAGTACGCAAACATTGTAAGTGCTGATGTAGTCAATCATTACGTAATCATCTTTACAGGATGTGTTAAAATCTTGAGCAAATCTTGATCTATCCTTTTGCAGTCAGGAGTTAAAAACAAAATCTTCCGGTGGACCGTTGTCGATTGTGCCTTCGAAAGAAGAATTAAGCCAGAATAGTGGCGATGCGAGTTTTCATTCGATTTGTTTCAATCGATTAATCAAAGACAATGTGCGCTTACGTATTGATGATATCTCCCAAATAAGACGGAGTAAACCAAATTTTGGTGGTGTCCAAAACTATGTAATGAATTGCGTATGTAACTCTAGGTCATTCGGCAATAAATCGATACTGGCCTCACTTCAAATCGCAAAAACTTAAATCGGATTATCTGAAATTGCACCAAAAGTAAGGCCAACTAATTACCCTTTCTAGTTGCAACGTTATCGGCTCTCTCCTTTTCGTCCCCATTTTTTGACACACGGTAATCGCAATGAACCCATGGAACAGTATGTGTAACACAGCCGTAAACCAGCTCCCACATTGAGACAAAATCACAGCCAGCCAGCAAAACTCCCGCGGTGCCATGGATTACACCAACATCAGGTCACGCACTGCTGCCATTGCAAAACACGGACATTTACTTCGCATTTCCCAAGAAAAATCGATGACCGTGTAGAAATTTTTTTTGTCTAAAATGGTCCCTCTTATACCACCCGAAACCGTTCAACAGAAAAACTTCTAACCGGTCACATATTTTTGTTTTAAAAACTTATAATTAAACCCGAATATCAAATTTCCACAGACGCCTACTAAAGTCTGTTGAAGAGACTCTTATTTGATGAATGACACTCATAACAATAGCTCAGCGGGATGTTGTCGGCTGCTGTGAGACAAAATAGACAGAATAAATACGAACCTCACAAACAAGTCAGAAATTGTAATTTATTGGTTGTGGCATAATCTTAGTAATGTTATTACTTACTTCTTCTTTTGTAGTTCCTTTAAAGGGGCACAATGGTACGAAACATTCTGACATAATGAAATAGCCCCTTACTAAAATCACTTCCAGAAACTTGAAAACAATTTGGATGTTTAATTTTTTTAAAACAGTATAAACAGCAAGAGTTCGTGGCAGTTCGTGACAATTCCTGCCACGGAAAATCAAGGTGTTGACATCCCTGCCAGAATTTACAGTGTATCTAGCATGTTTTGTGACACAATTTAAAAGCATTCAGACCGGTGTAGCAGTAATTATAGTCCGGCGTACTCATAGTCCGGGAACAATGGTGAACAATAGGGCAATCGATTCAGTTGACTCTTCACGCAACATTAGTTTCACGCTTTATTCCGTTATCGTATATGGAGCCCAGGACTGTGGCTATATCTGCTTTCACACCGGGATTCAGATATTGTACTTCAAACTTGTTGTAAGATATTGATCTTCTAAGTGAAAGGTGAATTATCCGGGATTAGCACATATACAATAGTAATGGTCTGTGTGCTGATGATTGCATGCTTTTTAAGTTTGATAAAATGCTGGCAGTAATGTCAGCATCCTTGGTTGAGAAGTTAAGATTACAAGGAAATATTAGTTTTCGTAAATTTTACCAAATTTAAACACCCAAACTGTTTTCAAATTTGTGGAAATGATTTCGGCAAGGGTTCATTTCATTATGTCTGAATATTTTTTCATTATGTTCATGCCATTGTGTCCCTTTAAATATGATCGAACTTCTTGAAAGCTTTTAGGGTTTTGCTTTGTTCGATGACTGTCTACTAGGAAATTGAAGCATTGTTAACCTGTTCTCATGAGCTGATGCGTGTTGCTTAGTGTGTTTGAATCATGTTCCATGCAGTGCGAGAAAAGCGAGCCTCTCCTCCACTGAGGGCTCGTTTGACTTTCTCTCGGGGATTCAAGTCATAACTAAATTTGTCATTCATTATAAGTAAAGGCTGTAATAAAACTGATATCAGACTTAGTGAATTGTCATTGCAAAATTATTCTGGCGAAATAAATTATTTTTTATAGATTGCGTAGGATATTTGATAAAATTCAAGAATGTGATAGCCGAAGAGAGCCTATCTAAGTATTTTGTCTAGTCTCGTTTGCTATTCGTATGCGTATTGTGTCTTTCTGGGAGACATCGTCTCATCGTCTCAGATACTAATTGAGCCACGGCATACCATATTCCCGGGGGAGGGGTACTTGTATTAACGAGTAAAAGGGTCCTTTTTTCCAACAGGTGATGATCAGACGTACATTGATTAGGGTGTCAAAAACAGCCAAATATGGAAAAAAAGTGTGTTTCTTTTTTTTAAACCCCGAAATTGTGATGTACGTATGGTATTTAGGGTATGTATATAATACTCACATTAATCAGAGATCAAAATCATTAAAAAATCGTAAATCAAAGCAAAGCAAGATAATAAAAGGTATTAACGACACAATGCATTGCTTACTTGTTTAGGGTAACAAAAAACAGACAAAAGATACTTGTTTAGTGTATGTTTTAGTAGGTGTTT
Source organism: Ophioderma brevispina (assembly GCA_023653785.1). Lineage (NCBI taxonomy): Eukaryota > Metazoa > Echinodermata > Ophiuroidea > Amphilepidida > Ophiodermatidae > Ophioderma > Ophioderma brevispina. The sequence continues at coordinate 13,656 of JAMKCH010031460.1, read as the reverse complement.
AGGGTGCATTTTGTAAGTTGATGTTCACGCATCATATCCACCTGTTAATACAAGCGCCCCCACCATATTCTAAAAACTGCTTTGAAAAGTGGTTGATGCTGCGACAGATATAGATGCTACAGAAAACAAAAAAGTTTAACTCATACTTATACTTGTTCTTCTTGATCTCTCTTCTGCATTTGATACTCTTGATCATGCTATTTTAGTTCAACGAATGCAGAGAGAGTTTGGGATCTACGTTTTTGTTTCAAAGTGGCTTGAACGTTATCATAAAAATCGTATAATAGGGCCTGTGTTCTTGGTGAGTACTCTGAACGACTGTCTTTGAAATATGGTGTCCCTCAAGGGTCAGTGGCAGGTCCACCTATTTTCACGGCATACTCCCAATCAGTTTCATCCATTATCAAGCATTTCAATGTTTCGTATCACATATGCTGATGATACACAACTTTACGTTAGTTTCGACCCAAAGTCATCGGGACGCTGCTGCCGCTCAGCTTAGGCTTACGCAATGTATCTCCAAAATAAGATCGCGGTGGTTGCTAATAAGTTGAAGCTCAATGACTCGAAAACTGAGCTTTCCTTGTTTGCGTCTCCTAGGCCTAGCGAAATCCGTGTCCCTCCCTGACATTGATCTGAAAATTGATGGATCTGTGATTTATCCTTTTTCTTCTGTAAAGAACTAATAGGTATCACATTTGACAATATGAAACAATATGTTAGTTCACTTTGTCGCAGTCGCAGTATAAAACTTTCATATACGTAATCTGTCTAGAATTAGAAGATTCATCGACAGTTATACATGTGCACATGCAGTGAGATCTTTGATCCTTTCTCGGCTTGATTACGCTAATTCACTGCTTGGTGGTTTGTCTAAATCTGATTTGCTGCGTCTTCAAAGACTTCAAAAGCGTACCGCGCGCCTCATCTTTTTGGCTGATAAGTGTTCTAGAGCTACTCCATTAATTCGTGAACTTGTTTGACTCCCAGTCAAGCAGAGAATTGATTTCAAGGTCTTGGTGCATGTGTACAACTGTATTCGAGGCACTGTCCCAGGTATTTACAGGAACTTCTCAGCTTTTATAACCCTGGTTGTACAGGACTTCAGTCCTGTAGTGACACAAGCGCCTTGTAATTCCAATTGCAAAGAAATCTTATGGGGATAGGTGTTTTTCTGTTCTTGGTCGCGTCTTGTGGAATTCCCTTCCAGTTCACATTCGTGAAGCCGGTACTGTAAAATCATTCAAAAACTTTTAAAAACCCATCTTTTCCTCAAAGACTAAATGTGTCGTTTTTAATAGGCCTATGTGCCTTTTTAAATCTGTTAATTTTTATTTTTATAAGGTTTATTTTTGTTATTATTTTTGAAATGCTTTTAATGTTTTTTCACAAATATTTTTAAACATTTTTATTGTATTATAAGCACAATTTTGTGCTATTTTTACTTTTTGAGTTGTCGTAATTTGAGTCAGTCGGGGTCAGAGAGGGTAGTGCCTACGGATGAGGTGCCTACGGATGAGGCATGTGTTAAAGTATAGGGATTTTTATATTCAGAGCTTTTGCATTTATTTTGTTTAATATCTTGTAACCCTGCCATGTATTAAGATAAATAACATCTCATTTTGTTTGTTATTTATGCGGCATTCATTTTGACTCATACAACAGTTTAAGCTATGATGAGATCACAATTTCACTTTTCCACCCTATATGACACTTGTGGCACCCTGTATATGCACATAAACGTTGCATATTTGTCTTCTTTACATTTTTAGCTTTACAACAATTATGGTTTTATAGGTATCTCAAAAACGATTGATGACTTACTCTCATTTAAGTGTGAAAACGTGTAATATTTGGTAGTTTCAAGCAAGTAACACATTTTGCTCCCAACTCATGGCGCATGACCTTATAGCATTAGGTCATGTTGACAGTTAATTTGCATAAAAATTCAAAATGGCTGCCATTTTAAATTCATGCAAATTAATTGTCCATATATGGCATAATACCTTAACTGATGATCTAGTTGTGTTCTCTGACCCTGAAAACATATGTATAGACACAAGAATGAAGTCTTTACAAGCCTTAAATATTAGGTTATGTACAAAAAAATGTTAAAATGGCGGCCATTTTGAATTTATGCAAATTAGGCACACTTCCCCTAAAAATTAGCTTTGGGGACCGGAAGATTTGGAATCAGCATAACATTTTCATATAGAAACACTATTTCAATTGCTTTTACTCAAAATGCCTTCGACTAGTGTCTTTTTAAGAAATGGAACCAGTCTACAATAGCTGTTTTGAATGACGGTACTCTCACTTTTCTTGTGAAGATAAAGGTGAAAGGGATGTCATTTCCTTGATAAAATACAGACAAAAGTATGTTCATCGAAAATATAACCGTTAATTGATGATTTGAAGTGGAAATTATGGGAAAAGCTAAACTTCTAATTTATTTCTAGATATGTGGATGGTTCGTGGCTGAATTGAATATTTTGTTACTTATCTATCAGTAATTTGCTTAATTGGAAAATCGAAATTAAATTAATCAAATTTAGATTTTTGAATGTCTGTAACAAGAATAGGTATCCTAACATACCTAACCAATGATAATACCGAAAGCAACCTCATAAGGATTAAATCTGATATTTTATATTATTTGTTAATATCTGTGCGGACACTAGCTGCATGCAAGATGCAATTGATATGGATAATTTTTCATTTAGAAAAATTACCTTTTGGTAATACTTACTTAGACTGTATGAGTTACTGATTCGACATTACCAATGAGACAAAGGTAGCTATTTTTGGTTCACATTATATTCTTTGCCCAAATCAAATACCTTCAAAGGCTCAGAGGAAACATTGGCCTAAATGAATAATTGGGATTGATATTAAAGGTGTGATTTTGAATTGATAATAATTTTGGTGCTAATAAGAATAATATACACGGATATGTTGTTCGTATATTTTCAATTGTTATAATATTATTTTTTGTTTCTTATCAAAAACAAATCTCATTTGGATTAAAAGATAATATATCTGTCTTGTCTGAGACCAATTTTTATATCTTTCTTTATCTACTATCTTTTCACTATCAACAAATCAACCCAGGTTCAGCAACAAAACACACTGAACGAAAACAATTTCCCAAAGATTATTTCCAGCAAATTTTATGAATATGCCTTATGATACGAAGGCAGTACACCCCTTCGGCAGCGACAATGTATAAAGTTGGTTAACATTTAGTATTAAGTGCATGCATCTTATCAAACATATTATCTATCGAATTACCACCATAAATAATACTAAATGGACATGAACGCGAATGTCTTGGACAGTCAATTTATCAAGCACGTATATTGAGGTTATGGAATGATTTATGATGGTTCAATAAAGAGACTAAGTAAGTACATGTAATAATTGTAGACAGTAAGTTTAAAAGGCCAACTTGATAACACACACACAAAGAAAAGAAATTTACTTATTTTTTTTAAATGAATGAAAGAATGGCTACGTATTTGAACTTATGAACTAACTGTTGCAATTGTACGAGGATACATGTCTCTGTGCACTTCACTCATCATTTGACGAACATCGTGCGGTGTGTCTAGCATTCACCTTGTTCTTTCTGGTCGATTTCTTTTGTCATTGCATATTGCTTAGCAACCGGCAATTCTGGTGTAAACTGAGAGTGATCATATATTGAGCTCTCTGTATATAACACGCATAATCGCTTAAAGTACTAAAAATACGGATCAAATTCCAGTTATCTATATCTATGACGTTTTAAACAAACATGAAGACAGTCATCTCTTTCTTTCTTTATATCTTTACATATTTAAAACGAACAAAAACTATCCACTGTTAAAGGTGGTACTCGCATGATGTTAAAAACCAGTTCAAACGATTGCAGGAAAATCAATGGTGTATTACACGCGACATTTCATAACTTTGACTCGCCATGTATTAAAACGAGAGATGATATACATTATCACATTGGTTTTGCATGCATGAAAGGAAGAAAGAAACCGGATTGCAATTTAAACAACTCATTTACTATTTTGATGTATATCGAATTGGTGACCAAGGAAAGTATCAAAGCCACTCAAAATCATTTGTTTCAGCATCCTTCCAAATAGCCTCGTCTACAAGGTCACGGTTTCTTCCGTTTATGTTAACATGCAAGCTAGGACCTCTGTCATGGGAAACTCTAAGTTTCTTTACACCAGTGTGAAGGAGATATAGGCCACTGAACAGTAAATAGGACACTCGCTTCTATGGGGTCCTTTCACGGAAGGCAAATTATTTTGAATGGTCTTTTGTTTGCCCTTCAGATCATCCAAGCATGCGAAGAATACAATACATGCACCTGGTTCACCTGAACATTTCAGCTCTTTCTGCAGGTGACTCCTTTGTATTCTTTGCATGCTTGGGTTGTTCTGGAGGCAGGTCTTGCCAAGTTGACCTATTATATTGACCGCCCGTAAAATCGCCCTGAACACAACATTACTTCCACGCTCTCCGTCAGTAGGCAGGATTAGAGTTGAATTCTTTTGGATCGACAGAACAAAAGAATTCCACGTTTCACGTACACGCAACACGTACGGCGTCTATACCTCGCTATTGTTTATGAATGTCAACCTCGTCAACATATAGTTTATTATTACAAAGTTGTTAAAGGGGAAGGCCCGATTTACGTCTATAAATTGTTCATCTTGATAGAATGGCCTTCTCCACAAAACCCCATTAAGCTTTGCGACGATTTTCAACCCGTTTTGAAGTGAGAGCTAAAAACGTGATTCTCATAGAGTACTGTGTAAAATTAATATTGGTCGACCAAATGGAGCGTATTTTGACTCATAACATCCAAATCACAGGTTAATGAGAAAAATAGTAGCTAGCTTCTGACATGAAAATTTTGACTACTTCCGGTAAAATATGGGGTCCCTAGGGACGAGGCTATTAGCGATCGGACCATGGACCTTTAATATAAGTGTCAGTGAAGTTTGTATGTCAACATTTTAATAAGATAACAAATATTCAGGCTATAGTAAGAATATACCTGAACTATCCAACTCCACCTATCTAGAAATGAATTAGAAGTTCAGATCACCTACAATTTTCACTCCAAATTAAGAAAGAATTAGCTGCTATATTCTGAATGCACACGATTTGGGTGCTTCCGTAAGATGACCCACTTCTTTCTGTTACAATTATGAATTTGGAAACCTTAAAGGGACATAATGGCATAAAAAATGACATAATGAAAAGGACCCCTACTGAAATCACTTCCACGATTTTGAAAACAATTTGGATGTTTACATTCTGTAAAAACAGTAAAAACAGGAAGAGTTCCAGGGGGAAGGTGGCAGTTTGTGGCAATTTCTGGAACAAGGATGCTGACATTACTGCCAGCATTTACCAAACTTGAAAAGCATGTTGTCATCAGCTCACAGACCATTGCTATTGTATATGTGCTAATCCCGGCTAATCCATCTTTCACTTGCCAGATCAATATCTTACTACAAGCCCTAAAGGACAATGTCTGAATCCCGATCTTATCTGCTTTTGGATTGTGTCGCAAAACATGCTAGATCCACCGTAAATTCGGTCAGGGATGTGAACACCTTGCTTTTCTGTTCCAGAAATTGCCACAAACTGCCACCTCCCCCTGGAACTCTTCATGTTTTTACTGTTTTTTATGCCATTATGTCCCTTTAATATAACAGTGAATGAAAGCTATAGACCGTATTCAATAGCCAGCCATGTTGGTGGACAAGATAGACGCATTCCAGTATTACAATACATTCACCTGTCAATGATCCCTGTGCAATCGCTAAACATGGATCCATTGACAGCTGAATGTATTGTAGTCCTGGAATGTATGCATCTTGTCCACCAACATGCCTGGTGGCTGACGTCATATTGAATACGGTCTATTGAAATGCGCCATGGGAATTGACATTTTATTACCTCATAGTGAATGCAGAATAGTGTTATTGTTCTGGTCAAGCTGCATTTGGAGAAGACATTTTAGTTGCATTAAAGTTGAATAGCTCACCTGGCTTCGCTTCGGATTGAATTTGTACGATTGCAAAATTTACGATCATTTGTTTTCGTTCGTGGACGTGATTAGACCGAATAAATATATAATATAGCCTAAACATTTGTTCATTCTATACTCACCCTTTAAACATTTTTATATAATTATTTTTTATTATGTATTTTATATTATCCACCCATTAGTGGACTATGTTATAATGGTTAAGCCTTACAATGTTTATTGAGATCTGATTCTGTTCTCTGCAGACACAATTCCACCATTATTTCGTTTTTATTTTGCCTTGTACCGTGAGAGTAGCTTGAATAATCCGAAAGGGAGGCACACAGAGCTTTTGAGATTCATGATGATGAGGCACTGGCCGTTTTGGTGTTTTTTAATTCCTCTTGAAGTGAACCAAAACTGGTGACGTTTCTACAGGAATTTGGCCCTAACCAATAACCCTTTACTCTAAAACAATGAAACAAATCCTTAATATTGATTCGTTCTCACGAAAACAAATATCAAATAAAATCTAAAATATTGAAGTTTTTCCCAATTTCATACGTAGACATGTTGTCTACCTTTACGGACAATGTAGACATTGTATACATTATCTGAAAAAACTCAGATTTTGAAACTCATTTATTTAGTTAGATTTTAAAGATTCATATTTATTAGCGCCCCATTTTTAATGACAAACTTTACCCTCTAATGGAACAAATTTCAAATATCTATGAGAATACTTAGAATATACTTCAAATGTACGTTTTCCATGGGTTAGGCCACCCTTATGTGCAACGTTTAAAAAGGTACACATAGAGAAACACACTACACAAACTATGTAAAAAAGGAACTCCATATCGTCGTTGGGCCGGAAAAACCTCATGTGCAAGTAAAACCTCACCATGTAGTAAAACGGTTACATGACAAACCTCATATGTAACATTTCGAGAGACACAAAACTGAATAATTTTGCTGTAATGCCATGCACTAGAAGGTTTTTTCCTTTCAAATATATTTTAGGTAATATTTACTTCATGATTTCTGAAATAAAGTGCCATCTTATTTACCTCCTCATATTTGGCATGAAATTCATGCAACAACCCGATTCGACAAAATGCCACATCTAGGTTTTAGCACTGGGGCCCCCTTTTTACATATGAGGTTTTTTGCATTGGAACCTCTGGAGTTACATTACAGGTTTTTCCCGCGCGACGATATAATGTAAAATTTTTACCTTATTTATTTTAAGGATAAATTTGTTCTCTGTGAATTTCGAAACAAAGAATACCTTCTCAATATTTTTAGTTAAGTGTAAGATGCGTGTTCACGGTCTTTCTAAAGTGTAAAGCCGAGTGGAAAAAGTGAAAATGGGTGAAAGAGTCTAATGGAGGACAATACTTGTTGAGTGTAAAAATTTTCCCCTCAAATTATATGAAAGTTAATGGTTTACTCCGTAAAGCGTGCAATATTGTTATCAAAAAGTCATCTCTCGTCAATTCTGAGGTTCACAATTAAAAACGTGTTCCTTCATTCAACTCCTTAAACGAGTGGAAATTCGCTCTAACATTTAGAGAGTTAGGTCCAGATGTGTTTTATCACAGTCCCTTACGGTGTCACCCGATCCTCAGCCTCGACCCACCACTCAACCGCATCCAAAACTTGAGATTATATATCATGGAAGTCTTGTATTTTTCTTTTTCTTCTGCAAAATATTTGCTTGAACTCGGATCACATTGGATGCTTACAAGCAACAATATGCTTGTTTATGATTACCTGGAAGTATTTTTCAATAATCTAAAAGCTAAATGTAATACATACATTATGCTTCATAAAGTTGGTAACGGATGCAAATGAATTTTTGTCGAATTAGGGTTATATTGTGGTTTTGCCTTTCAATATAGGTCATTTTTATGATTAGATGCCACGTTTTTAAGTTTGTCTTTTCTTCCTAGCATGTTCAAATTATGGAATGGGTATTATTATTATTATTTGAGGGGGTTTATAATTCACCTTAATAGCTTAAACAACTTGCTCCTGTCAAATGTTAAAATACAAAATAAGGATATTTTTTAATTTTGAAAACAACTAAAATTTTAGAATATTTTTTTGTTTGGAAATTTCACGAAAAACCATTTTATGTGAAAAAATACACAAAATATGTAAAAATAGAACTCCATAATAATTAAGTAAATGTAACTAAATTAAGTAAAATTTAATTAATTTATTATAATTATTATGGAGTTAGTTGTATTATGTGTATATTGTTTTTATCTTATGTGTCACCCTTTTTAACATTGCACCAAAAGTGGTGGCATAACCATGGAACGTACATTTGAAGTATTTTAGTATTCAAATTAGCTATTTGCAATATTGTTCATGAGAGGGTAAATTTTGTCATTAAAAAAGATCGCTAATACATTATGAACACTTTAAAATCTAAATAAATAAAATGAGATCTTCAAACATTGAGGTTTTTATTCAGATAAAGGTATACAATTGTCTACTTTTGTCCTTGCAAAGGTAGACAAATGTTTACCGTCATGAAATTGGAAAACATCAATATTTAAGATTTTATTTTATATATTGTTTTCTTGCGAAACGAATCAACCTTTAACATTTTGTTTCATTGTTTTAGTTTTTAAGGTCTTTATGGTATGGGCGAAATTCCTGTAGAAACGTCGCCAGTTTTGGTTCACCTGTACGCCTCATTTCATATCAGAATCAATGAGTGCAACCGTGTTTTCTTTGCTTTCAAACATAGTCTCCAAGATTGACAAGAAATAACTTCAGGTATCGACGATCGCAAATTTAAGTGATAGAAGATATTGCAAATGTTTATTAATATATCAGAATGCCAAACAGGACTAACGTAGATGGATGATGGCTTGCAAATTACATGTATAATTAGTATCTGTTCTACCTTTTGCGACATTGGTTACAGAGAATATTACTTACTTGCACACACACCCATTATCGTTATCGTTTCCGCAACAACTTTCATGCAATTTTCGGGATTGACGATAAAAAAAATCAGACAAAATCTAATGTAGCAACGGCCTTCGGCTGTTAAAGAAAATGATCATGGCTTATGGCCTTATTCTAATCTTTAAAACGCCGATTTTAATTATCACATGAATGCGTGGTGGATCTATACGGTGCGCTGCACCAAAATACATGTAATATTGTATATGGAACAAGCCCCGGTACCTATGTAATACACCTGCACCCACAGTAGTCAAATAATCATTGAAGACACTTTCGATGTAATATTTAAATAAATAGCGCGCGAATTCATGGCTTTTGTAAAGTATTTCTGGGGATATATCCTTTTTGCGTTTTGGGAGGAAATAGGCAGTCGAGATATATTGCATATATTCCTCCACAAACGTAGATTACATGACGTTGTAGGAGTTCTCATACAGTTTGCTTCTGATAAGAAACGCAAGAACATGGCGCGAAGAAATGTCAGGAAAGTGGGACCTAAATTGCTCAGGGTAATAGTGCCGGTGACGTCATACGCTACGTTTGGGGACAGTTTAGGAAATATATCTTATTATGCTAGATTCCACTAATGTTTGGACTAGCTCTCATTTATGTAAAGGTATTGAAAAGCGCAACAGAGTGGCTAATTATATTCGCCCAAAGCCAGTGCTGTTGTAAAGTTGGTACAAAATCAACGATTACAATTGTAACCGTTTCTTAAGCCCATGATATATATACTTCCAGTCGCAGCGAGCGATTGGCGTGCGCAATACCGGATTTTGACCAAGATCAAGTGCTATGCATGCTCATGAGCAGAAATCGCTCGCTGCGACTGGAAATATATCATGGGCTTTACCTATTTGAAATAATGGTCGAGGTCCAATGAGCTTTGGCACTTACCCAAAAGTGTAAACTGTGATAGGCACTAAGAGGAGATAAAATGTTCTCCCTATAATCAGGATAATGCAATTCTTCCAATACAACTTTTGCACTGGTTGTCGCATGAATTTATGGTGACAAGAAATACCTAAATGAACAGTACTCATCCCATTCTTGCGATTTAAGTACTTTTTTCACTCTAAATTCACGTGGCAACCAGTGTAAAAATTGTATTGGAAGAAATGCATTGTGGGAAAAACACTATACCTCATCTAGGCATTTAGTATAATCGGTACCTGCTGGCGATACATCTTTCCGTAATCCGTATGATAGCGAAGTATAGGAAGACAACAAGCTGTAAGTAGCATAATTTTTTATAACAATTTGTCGAAGCTAAGCTATCATATAATAGTATTATTGCTTTATTTTGTAAAGCTTGATTAAAATCCATATTTTTCGTTCAATGTTCTCGTTAGTGATAGTGGATATTATCAAGAATGTCGACGTGTAATGCAGATGTCAATGGTTGAAATCTCATTCCAACGTCTTTGGAATAAAAACATTTCAATATTCTTTTTTTTTTTTTCAGAATAAAGAGTAGCAGTTTAATGATAGGGTGTACAATATATAAAGTTATTACAACACCTCGCATCTTCTTCTTATCGTATCCACAAGTCATTGGTAATGGCTTGTGGTAATGGCTTATTCAACTGAGTGTATCCATGATACGGACGCTCCTAACATGCGGGTAAAATCACCCCGGGATAACCACCCAAAGTCTCCTTCAACAACGTGGCTAGCAAATTATTCAATTCACTTAGTATTATCCTTGATCACGCTACGTTGATGTAAAGTAAAAGTCTGGAACAACAGCCTGACCATATTTATCATTTCGAAGGACCTGAAAACACAATACCATTAAGTCGGCATTTCGCTGTCGAACAGAAAGATTTTTAAAGAATGATGAATGTATCTCTTTGAGAAGTGCAAATGGATATTGTTTTTAGAAAATTTCGCTTTATAGAAACTTGTCCTTTAAAGACGCTTTACTTGTATTATCAAATTACCCTTTCAGACATCCGTTGGCACACTTTGAAGGTGCATAAATGGGCCATTTACTGAAACCGCATACATCATTCCATTAGCGCTATATGTGGGCTTTGATCGGCTGTCCTAAATATGCACATTCATGTTATAATTAGCATTATCAGGTTTTAGGTTTAGATTGCTTGTTAATATGTTTGCAAAAAAGAAGGTAATAATAAGGCTTACTGTATTTTGCGAAACGAAACGAAACAAAACGCACATTGGATTACACGTTTTATTCTATTATGCATGCATGACGGAATAAAGCGTGCAAACAATGGACGTTTCGTTTCGCAAAATACAGTAAGCCAATAATAACAGTATGTTAGCCTGTTAGCATTGATTTTACTGGTATTTACATAGCATCCCGGAAATTTGGCAACTTTTCATTTGATTGATTGATTGATTGATTAATTGATAACAAATATAAATACATATACACTGATAAAACTGTAGTGTTAAAATTTTAACACCAAGTCGGTGTCAAGTGTATTGGTCTTAGTTTCTGGTGTTGAAATTTAGAATTTAACACCGCCCGGTGTTGCTATATAACTTTAATTAAATGCATTTTGTTGATCTGTTTATGATTTGTTAGAGGCACGCAGTTACAATAGAAACAAAAAATTACAAAATCAAACATTTTCTACTAAAATATCACACGTTACAAATATAAATGTTAACACCAGAGGGAGTGGTCCCGTATTGACTCCAGGAGAGTGTTAAATTACACCAGTAGTGCCAATTTGGCACCCGGCAGTGTTAAAAAATAATTAACACCGACTGTGATGTAAAATTAACACCAAGCAGTGTCATCTAACACCAAAATGTGTCTTAATATAACACAAACATTGTAGTATTTAACACCGAAATGGTGTAAATCTAACACCAGTGTGCAGTCCCCTATTGATTCCAGGAGGGAGTTAAAATTAACACCCATGGTGTTAAAGTAAACACTCCAGTTTTTGCAGTGTAAAGAATAAGAGTTGTTGGTATCTGTAAAGGTTCGTTGTCATAACCAGCTGGGCGCAGGGGGTAGGGATGAGGCTCACCCCTTCGATCACAAGCCTCTCCGCTTTCCCCTTCCTCACGACGAAAAGAAAGACAAATATGGAGAGTCGGAAGTCATGCATCCCATTTTAACCCTTTTCCCAATCTGCATGAAACGACTAGTTGCATTGCAGCAATGACGCAATGACGTAACTTCATAGAGCACATTGGGAGGGGGAAATATGCCCCAATCAAAATCAAACCTTCAACAGTAATTAAAAAAACACCAAATTAGTTAGGCCAAAAACCTCAATTCCGTGACCATTCTCTGGCTATCAAGGTTTGATGATTGATTTGGCTTCTATGGACCTATTAGAAGGAAATTAGCCCTCATGTTCAAGTTCAATAGTTCAAGTTCAATTTATTCAGCAAATAGACAAGAAAATACAGGATGAAACATATATAATATAACATGTACTAGGACTACCGAAAGACAAACCCGGAGGGCTTATTTGCGTCATGTCCCTCGAAAAATCCCGGCAATCCGGCCAAAATTAAAAATGGCCGCCAGAGCACTTATAATCTTGTACACGGACACTTTTTCAGGTAAGTCAAGCGCATGGACACCGTAATGTCAAATTAATTAATTCTTACGCTCGACTTACCCAAAAAGTGTCTGTATAGATGATTATAGGTGGTCTGGCGGCCATTTTTAATTTGGCCTCTAGCGAAAAATGCCGGGATTTTTGCGATTGATACGGGTCTATTATTTTCCCTAAAAGGTCCATAGAAGCCAAATCAATCATCACACCTTTCTAGCCAGAGAATGGTCACGGAATTGAGGTCTTGGATCCAAATGGCCAGTGCATCATCATCAAAAGTCCCAAAAGCTTTGTGCCCCCCTTCAGATACCTTAGGCTACTCTCATTGTACAAGGCAAAAGAAAAACAAATTCATGGTGGAATTGTGCAGAGTGCAGAATCAGATCTCAATAATTAGTGTAAGGCCTAACCATTAAAACATACAAATGCAAATGGTGCGCCCACAGGCGGAGTGCCCATCTCTCTGTCATTGACGTTTGGGCCAGACTCCCTCATATAATGATGCTGTGGGGTTCGCCACTCCTCCCGCACAGCGAGTCTGTTCTGCATTCCCAGCATATGCCGGTGTGAAAGTAATCATAGTCCGGCAGGTATCATAGTCCGGGCGACAACGGAATAAAGCGTGAAACTAATGTTGCGTGAAGAGTCAACTGAATCGATTGCCCTATTGTTCACCATTGTTCCCGGACTGTGAGCCCGGAGGACTATATCTCCTGCCACACCGGAACCCATTTATACTCCTGGGTGGAGAGAGGCAAGCGAGGTAAAGTGCCTTGCCCAAGTGCACAACACATTAGCGACAGCGGGGCTCGAACCCACAACCTTATGAGGCGAGCGCTGATCCACTGCACCACATGTGCCCCCTCAACATACTAATGGGTGGATAATTACATTATAAAAATAAATATATAATAATGTTTAAAGGGTGAGTACGGAATTTTAAATATTTATTCGGTCTAAACTTGTACACGAACTAAAATAGAATAATTGTAAAATTCGAAATTGAACAAATTCAATCCGAAGGGAAGCCAGGTGAGCTATTCACCTTTAAAGCAACTAAATGATACAACTTCT
>JAMKCH010031459.1:0-149783 GCA_023653785.1 Ophioderma brevispina | reverse complement strand
CTATTCATTGAAAAGTTGTTTAGAGAACTCTTTGTAAAACTCGCTGTCATTCATCATTTGTAATATCCTATTGAGAACCAAGAACAAACGCTGGGAAAGAGAAGTGCAATGCTCTTGAACCACGATCACTTAGGTCAATTTGGCTGTTCAGCATTTCGTGTCTTACCACAGAGGTTCTATATAGATCGAGAGCAAACGTTCCGTAATCTTTAGAATTTCACCGTCTCGCATGTTTTGAGACCCAAAGAAAACCTAGAGTACCAAAACAATAGAAAGCAAAATGGTGCCTCCGCTTCTTCCACATTACTGTGGGTGCCGCTTGCATATACACTAATCGTAGTGATACACAAATTAAGTATGTGTTAGCGTGGACGGAAAAAAATAGTGTACCTGGATCATGGTGCTCAGATACTATTTTTTCATAGCAATGCGCGCTTAGTGAAAAAGAGTGTATTCATTGAGGCGTTTATTTAAATCAAGACACTGCTCTGAGTCATTTCATTCGTTGTGGGGCCATGGGTAGGAAAAATTAACCCCCCAATAGCACCACAACATCCAAAACTGATATTTTGGGGATTGTTTGTATCGATTGACATATGTTGTATACAAGCAACCCAAACTGTACTTATTCCGTTGCAATATTCAAAAGTCAGCGAACAGCACGGCGACGGTTTTGAAGGCGTTCACCCCCTGGTGTATATCCTACTTGTTCTTGTATGTCAATAGCTTTTTAATGTAATTTTCTACATCCCTATTCCCTGCATAACCACTAAGGTCTGTCCTGGGCATTGTATGTTTTATCCATTATTGATGTTTCTTTTTAATAGTGTAATACTATGGCCAACTATGTCATCAAAAAGGTTCCTGTATGGAGACGTTCTTTATAGACATGCTAAAATCTTTCATTCATATTTACCAGAAATCTTAGCACTGCTTTGCTTCAATGTCATCCATGGACTCTGATGCACACTTCTTGGTTTGGCAATATCAGTCAAAATATAAGAGAAGGACATTGCAAATCACCAAAACACGATTGCGCGTTAGTTTGAATTTGTCCGCAATAGAGATCATATGACTCAGGTGGAGCTCAATCTTTTAAAGTTCCTCAATATCTATATGGACAGAGTTAAACAGTTAAAGTAATCGTGCCTCTTCACCATTTATCCTCTCAAGTTTGCTTCTGCTTATCAGAAAGTTCACAAAGATCATCATGTTCGTCTCACAGAACCAGATCAAGTTTGACTCTAACTTTTGTTCCCAGAGAAGAAGATGGTATTGCCCCACATCATTGTTATTCCAATGGCATTCTGAATTGGAAAGGCACTTACACCAAACGTCCAAGGACAGCCCTAAAGCATGCCTTTAAAATGAATGTGAAATGACATTCTTTTCTTAGTATTGCCCCGAGCAAGAAATAGCTGTGTTTACTGTGTAGTCACCCAATGGCTTTCTTTTCATTCCCATTTTATCCTTATTTTCGGTACGTGGACTTCACTCAGGGCCATTGCTTTCTGTTATTGGTCCCCATTGGGAATAGCCATCCTTCTAGTAACCCAAAAGTAAAAATTCGTTAGCAAAATCTGTGAAAATTTTTTTAAGAAGCCGATTTCAACTGATTTTGTAGGTAAAGGTGTCAAACATTACCAAAAAAAGGGAGTTATCAGGGGATGGGGAAATTGGTTTTTCGCGGAGTCAAAGGTCAATAACAGGGGTCAAATTTGAAATGATCCAATCATGTTGTAAAGTATACCAAGTTACTAGTTTAATCATAAGGATTCCAAAAAGTATGTTTTACTATATGCCGGCGAAAGGTTTGAAGTATAGGCCAAAAAAAAACAGCAAAAATCAATAAAAATGGGTATTTTCAGTTTTGTACAGGGTCAATTTTAAACTTACTCCGATTTGGATATAAAAATGGTGCTAATTATTGATGGAGCTCATAGGATTAAAATAAGGAATAGTTTTGACTGTCTTAAATGCTTAGTTCCCAATGTAGGGGGGCACCAAAGGTCAACATCCATTGCATTCAATGGGGCTTGACCTTGTTTCCCCCCTACTTCGGTTAGTAAGCATATAAGACACTCAAAACTATTCCTTATTTTTATCCTATGAACTCCACCTATAATTTGCACCATTTTTGTCCAAATCGGAGAAATTTTTAAATTTGACCCCTGTACAAATTAAAATGATCCTTTTTATTGATTTTTGCTGTTTTTAGCCTCTAACTCCAAAACTTTCGGCCACAGATAGTACAAACTATACCTTTTTCGAATCCTTATGATTAAACTATTAACTTGGTATACTTTTCAACATGATTGGATCAATTTCAAAATTTGACCCCTGTTATTGACCTTTGACTCCCGAAAAACCAATTTCCCCACCCCCTACGATAACTCACTTTTTTTTGGGTAAATGTTGACACCCATACCTACCAAAATCAGTTGAAATCAGCTTCTTTAAAAAAATTTCACAGATGAAACTTACTTTAGGGAATCCATTCTATGATAGCTTATGATTGTTGGTAGGCTTAATGGACCATCTTGGTTGTCAGCTTTGGTGTCAGTGGGTTCGTCCGCGAAACTCAGTCGTAACTATGTGGCATACTATGTCATGCCTGAGGGATAAATTATCCAAAGCACTGTGTCAAGTCAAAGCGGGTCTATATTAGTAGAGAGGCAAAACGTACCGTAATCTTTAGAAATTCACCGTCTCGCATGTTGTGCCGACCACAAAGGAAAACATAGAGTCCCAATGCAATAGAAAGCAATGGCGGCCTCCGCTACTTCCACATAATGTGGGTGCCGCTTTACAAATACACTAATCGGTAGTGATACAAATTAATGTATGGGTTAGAGGTGGCCAGGTGTAATGGTAGTGTACCTGGATCATTGTGCTCAGATACTCTTTTTGTTCTCATAATGCAAGTGCGCGCTTAGGTGAAAGATGTAGTCATTGAGGCGGTTTTATTTAAATCAAGACGGATCGGACTGTGTCATTCACTTGTTGTGGGCCATGGCCCCCCGCCCTGGACAAACCCTTAACATATGGCCAATAGCACCCAACATCCATCAAATGATAGTTTTTGGGCGGATTGTTTGTATCGAATTGGAATTGTGTGTATACAAAAGCACCCAAACTTGATAATTATTCCGTGCAATATTCAAAATGGTCAGCGCCCAGCAGGACGACTGGTTTGAATGCGTTCAACCCCCTTGGTGTAAATGGTATGGAAAAGGTCTAGGTTAGGAACATACCATAGAGGTAATATAGATACCTCTATGGACATTACGCATGGATTTAGTACCACGTGTAGGGTTACGCATGAGGTTCGCGAACCGACCCAGTGCCAGTTTTATTAACATTTCTGGACCCGTGTATATGTGTCACAGTGTTACTCTTTCTTTATTCTATTTGCATTGTTATTGTACTTTACGCCTGGTATTAATCTAATCAACCAACCAACGAACAAATACACAACCTATCAGTTGGTTTTCCGTCCTCTCTTGCCTAATATTTCGCGCGTGGGGGCGCCCTCAGCAATAGTGCGTGTGTGATCGTGCGTCTTGCGCCACCACTGGTGATGGGTTTCTGCCAAAGGCAGGGTTCCATTGCTGAACAAATGGGGTTTTAGACACTGTCGGATTAATCCCCAAGTACTGTTAATTTCCGCTTTCCGCATCTGTGGGCTTGCTTTCACATGCATGCATGCTGCTGTGCAGTTGACGACATTGATTTCATATCCTAAAGGACCCACAGTCTGTCCCATTACTTATGCACGGCAGCAACGATCTTGGTGTAGGTTGACGCAGAAGCACCACAAGCTGAAACTCAATTACTAAGTAAAACAATGACAGATTCTTGTTGTTGCATCTCCCATTCGTAAGCGTACAGTCACTGTGCATTTAATAGTCGTGGGGTCATTCATTTCTCTGACAAATGACAATGTGCGCAACTTGGGCAGTATTGTGGTCTTTACAGATTTACTAAACTCAGGCCAACGGTTAGATGATATAAAAATCTTAAACCAGGTAAGTCTGGGGCGAGGCTGTTGATTACGAAATGCCCCTTTAAGTAAGACTATTCTGATCAAAAAAAAAATTAATGTGGTGTGGAAAGTGGTTGAATTTATTGATATAGTGCTTGGCGTTAATCTAATATTAAAAAACTATTTAAACGCGAGTGTCCTTGTTGCATATTTCAAAACCATATGGGCGGATATCATTTCTTTTTGTCTTGAATATACGTAATTAGGGTGTAAAAGAAACGGATTGATGCAGAAATATTGATAGGTAGAATGACTGCAACAGTCCAAGCATACACTACCGGGTCAACTACAACACCTGTGCTTGTACAGAATGCCGCAATTACAAGCGGAACCCATGTAAAAAATTCTGTAACCAACGGCATCACATCTCACAGCCATACTGATTTCTTCTTGATCACTTTGTTTTCGTCCTGCCCCTCTTGGCAGTGTCCCTTGCTGTTTGAAAAATTATTTGATGTAAAGTTACACACCAGTATGAGCAAATAAATTGAATACAATGAAAATAAATGGAAAAAGAATTTGCTACCTGGTAACGTATGATTTTTCGTAGTTTCGTAATGCCAAGAGTGGATTTATTTTCGTGAGTGCCATATTATAATTATATCGATAAGTTTTCTTATCTATATATTTTAACCCATCTGTTGGCAATTTCGTATTATCTCTCGCTGTAACGCCATACGGGTCTTTTACTATTGGAATTCCAACACAAACTTCTGACACTTCAAAAATATCTGAAATATTCTATAATCTACTGGTAACACGCTCAGTATGATGTGCTGACACCAGAGAAATCTCAGCAAATTTCGCTGTCTTTGGCCTCAAGCGATTGATGCTTAATGGATATCGCACTCCTTGACCCTATCAAAACTTTTCAAAGTAATTAAATACTGAAACGTACCGCAGTATAGATATTCGCTGATATAGTGCACCTGCAAAACTTTTCCTCCATTGTTCAGAAAAAGATGGAAAGTAGACCGAATACAAGCGCGAAGGATGCCAATAAATCATATCGATTCCCTCAGAAATCCGACAATTGCAAGATGTAATATCAGCAAATTTTGACGGCATTAGACTTTGTCAATGAACGAAGGAAGAATACCGCGCTATTGCAAAACACAGCAAATAAGCCAAGAACCCACATAGAAGCGCGAGGAATAAATCACTCAGCATTCTTTTACATTAAGATACACGCTCCCAGCATGTTGAGGTATACATATTTTTTTTGATGTTTGAAGCGAAGCACGCAATTATTGAGCTTTCGTCGACCACATCGTTGTGTGTCTAATCCAGAAAAAGATGATTTGGTGAACACAGATTAAGTCATTCTTCTCAATCTAATTGTCAAATTTGTAGAGTCAATACTCACCAGCCAATTTGCTAATATCGCATTTTTCAGACAATTTATGAACTCAAACTGATAATTCTTTGTTAAACCCTCTGTTAAAGATTGTAAGTTTATTTTGAATCACATCAAGGCTGACAAGGCTAAATAATCCATCAAATGAACCGGAAGCGATCATAAAATAAGTGGTTTGTTTGATAGCTTAAGGCTTTTAAGTCTCCTTTGATTTTAGTAAAAAATACCTTGCTTTAATCTTTCAATAGTTAGTCTGTAAGGAGAGACCTTCTAAGTTAGGGAGACCTTTAAATGTGTCAATATGAAGATCGCCTATGACATTGTAATCTACATTAAGGTAAGTTAGTTCTGGCATAGATCCAAATGTATCTCTGTCCAACGATTTCAATTTATATCCATTCAAATCAATAATTTTCATTTTAGATAAATACTGCAATAATGGCAAACATGATAACTTGTTGTGAGAAAAATTGAACAACTTTAACTCTATCAATGACTCGAAGGTATTTGCAGGACATTTGACCAAGTGGTTGTCGGCTTAAAGGTGCACGAGAGATTCACATAACAGGTTCTCCCGAAAAAAGGTGAAAACATTCTAATTTTGCAATGGTTTTTGTAAAAAGCTTTATATCAAAAACATCACCATCTGTAAGGATTAAGCTGAGAATGTTTCTCTTTTGTACAAAAATTGTGAAATTTCTATTTTGTATAGGAGCAAATACGAAATTCCAGGGCCTATGTTTTCTATGGAAAATATCAGCATATAAAAAATCACTTGTTTTCACTTTTACGACAATACTGTAACCAAAATACAGGGTAAGAAGTAAGAAATCATTTGAGTGTCTAAACTAGATAAGACACCTACATATGACACCTTTTACGTGATGTCTCAAAATCTCTCGTTCGCACCTTTAAATCTAAGAAATATAACGACGTCAAGTTATCAAATACACTTTCTCGCAAGCTTGTTAAATTATTGTGACTAAGTTTCAGCGTAACAACGGAAGGACTAAATATAAATAAGTAGTCCGGCAATGCCAGTAATAAGTTGTTGCTAAGATCAACGTGCAATACAAAATGCATATATTTAATGCATTGTACGGTAAACTGGCCAAGGCATTATTTTGCAGCTCAAGACGGCTCAAGTGAATGAGTGACTTAAATACGTTCATTGGTAGTAATGTTAGCCTATTGTTATTAAGACTTAATAGTCGCAACGTACTTAGATCATTAATATTCCAACAGGCAAGGAGCTCAATTGATTTTCGTCAAGGCGAAGGGCTTGCAACCGGTATAGACCATTTAGTACCCCTACAGGCAACAATGTCAGTTTGTTAATCGAAAGATCCAAGTGAACCAACTGATTAAGGCCTGAAAATACGTCGCCATGTAACTCATTTAATTTATTGCTGTTGAGATTGATTGATCGTAGCTCAAAGAGACCTTCAAATAAACGGGAAGGCAAAGATATGAACTTATTGCCTTCCATGAAGACAGAAAACAACTTCGATAGATTCTGAAATACACCCAAAGGAAAGGAATTTAACTGATTTCCGCCAAGTCGTAATGTACTCAGTTGATTAAGTCTGTCATGTATACCTAGAGGTATGTTTGTCAGTCGATTATTGTTCAGGTTAAGAATGACCAACTGCACTAGTCCATTGAATACGCCAATAGGTAATGTGTGTTAATTGAATTGTCGTTTAGGAACAGATCAGCAAATGAGCTAGACCTTCACATATGTCACAGAAAGAGACCTCAACGGGGACCTGAAGGGCGAGTTTTTTAACAATCGATTCATTCCATCAAATACACCTTCCGGTAAGGCGGTTAGTATATTGTTTTGGAGACGTAAAATCTCTAGTTTATTCAAGCCATTAAAGACATCCGATTGTAATGATGACAGCTGATTGTTTTCGATATTTAGTTCGTACATCTGCGTCAAATCACCAAAAACACCCAAATGTATTGAAGATAGTAGATTGTTCTCCAGGTTTAGTTCTGACAAGAATGTCATACCATCAAATGCGCCCAGTGGAAGAATGGTCAAGTTGTTGTTATTAAGTGTGAGATAGGTTAAATAACTTGCATCCTTTAATATGCCTGAATTCAATGAGGATAGTTGATTGTTATGAAGGTATACATAGATAAGTTCATACAACCCATGGAAAACACCAAGAGGCAGGGATGTTAACCGATTGTTGTTAAGGACTAATTCCAACAGCATTGTTACATTAGTGAATATTCCCACGGGCAATGACATCAGTTGGTTTTGACCTAGATCTAAAGTCCACAACTCAATTAAATCATCAAATAGTTTCTCGGGAATCAGAGTTAGTTGATTTTCACTCAGTTCTAGAGATGTTAAATGTTTAAGGTTACCGAAGGAATTTGGAGACAATGATGACAATCGATTATCATTGAGACAAAGTGTCTCTAAATTAACCAGATTATGAAATATTCCAGCAGGTAATTGTGTAAGGTTATTATGGGGAATACTTAGCATCTCTAATTGAAACAAACCATCAAATACACCAAGACCTAGAAAAGTCAAATGATTGTCTTCAAGATGGAGTATAATCAAGTGGCCCAGCCCATCAAATATATCAACAGGCAAAGAAGTCAACTCATTGTTCATCAGATTAACTTGAATCATCTGATTAACACCATGAAATAAAGATACTGGCAAGGAGCTTAGGAGATTGTTTCCAAGATGGACAATCGCCAGCTGATCTAAGCCGTTAAATATGTCTGATGGTAATGATGAAAGCTTATTGTTTTTGATATTCATTTTGTATAACTGAGTTAGATCACCAAAAATACTGGATGGTAGTGAAGCGAGTTGGTTGCTACTAAGATCTAGCCCCCATAAGAATGTCATACCATCAAATGTACCCATCGATAGTTCGGACAAATCATTTTTATTAAAATTAAGGTCTATCAAAAATACCGCGTTCTTTAATATGGATGGATTCAACGACGTTAACTGATTGCTGTTGAGAAACAGCAACGACAAAGATCTTTGGTTAACAAATATTTCCACAGGTAAAGATGTCAACTGGTTTTGATGAAGACACAAGGTATTCAGCTGCAGTAAATCACGAAATATAACGCTAGGCAGTACGATCAATTGATTTTTACTTAGGTCTAGATAGGACAGGTTGTTTAAACCAGTAAAAGTGTTTAATGACAATGCAGTCAACTGATTTGAATCGAGTCATAGAATTTCTATCCTAACAAGATCATTAAGTATACTCTCAGGAAAAAGGGTTAGGTAATTTTTATGAAGGTCTAGTTCAACCAATCGTGTCAGACCATTAAATATCCCTCTGGGCAAAGAAGTCAGTCGATTACTGTTTATTGAAAGGACCTCTAAGTAATATAGATTGGCAAACACATCCACATCAAGCAAAGATATCTTGTTAGAATGTAAATATATTACCCGTAGTCCAAAGATACCCTGAAATGCATCAGATGTGATATTATTTAAACCTTTTGAACCCAAATATAGCATTTCAATATCATAACTATACACCATAAGATCAACGTATGTTTCAAAACACTCGGTTATTAATTTTCTATAGCCGAGGGTACAAACACATTCCGGTGGGCAGAATAAAAATCGGTCACATCGGGGTATCCTGCAAGTAGATGACCTTCCACGATATCATCATATTCAGTGGTGTTACAACGATTTGAAAGAAATCTAGAATTTAGACACGTTAGACAGAGATAATTTGAGCCTGTTACTAATAAGACAATCCGGTTGCACTGATAGGTTTACCCCCTTCAATTCCAATTTGGCGAAAACATTTTTAAAATGTAACTTCGATGTATAAACGTCAAAATAAGAAATGCATAATTCAGAGTCTACAGGAATTGAAACGTATCTCTTGGAGCACTGAGTGTGTTTTGTTTCAAACCTTTCAATATAGAAGTAAGACAAGGGACTATAATTTGAATGCAATAGTTCTATTGAAAAAGCATTCCCTTCCATCAGATTAAGATTAATACTGCAGTCGATAGTCGACGGTCTTTCCAAGATGGTGGTTGGTTTCAAAGTAGCATTAATTACCACTGGTTCCCATGTTATATCAGCATAGCTGCTACTACAGGCGTCCAGGTGATAATTTGCATCAACCTCAGAGTTCATGATAGCGAGTAAGACTGATATTAAAACGTATTTCATTTTCAATAGTTTTATCCAACAGGTTATGGCAAAGAAATAGGCATTCGAACGCGTGCCTTAACTCAGATATATGTATACAAAGTAGCACGATGTATATCAGACATACACATCGAGAAATGTTTGAAGTTTTGATTTGCTAGTTCCTAGTAAATGCTGATATCAGCAGTCGTTATTGTCCGTTTTCAGGTAGCGCCAGTTTCAAATTATATAATTATTACGTTGCATGCATGTCTTTAGAGGAGGCTCCTCGCCGTTTTTGAACTGGTTATTCCGTTTTGTCAACTGGTTCTGTTCTAAGCAATGACTCACGATTCCACCGCTATGATCCACCGGTCAACTATCGGTTGAGTGTTGAAGTCACCCCTAATAATAACAATTGGATTCCTTTAAAAGTCGAGTGAGAGTGGTGAAAGAGAAGGTAAGAAGGCATTTACACAATGGGCTATTTTAGAAATTATACACACCCCCATAGATGACAATTTCAAAATTGAAATGACAATTGGAATTCTCAAGTTGTTTTTGACAAATCAGTGTGGGAATTCCCGTGGCATTTGTTCATTATGTCGTCTTTGGGTGATTGTGACCAACGATTACGATAAGTGATTCTTTGGTAAATGGGATTTTTCTTTCAGTGGGTCATTAAAGCCATGGGAATTCCCGGAGACATATTTGGATAGCTACTCAGTGACTCAATTATTCAGTGCATCTTTCTCTTGTAAATTTTTAAACAAGTATTTTCCTATTAGGAATCTTCTCAAAACTTATACAGAAATAAAGTAATATTGTAATCACAAAATTAATTGAGGATTCTTTTAACAGTTTATTTATTTGTTTGTTTATCACAACATTAATTATTAATATTTTCAAATGCTCAGAATGACAATAAGGGCTTACTGTATTTGCGAAACGAAAACGAAACAGAACTCCCATTGGATTACACGCTTTATTCCGTCATGCATGCATTACGTGCATAACGGAATAAAGCGTGTAATCCAATGGGAGTTCTGTTTCGTTTCGTTTCGCAAAATACAGTAAGCCACAATAAGACCCTTGCATTACTGAAGGGGCGATGTATTTCTCATTTAGAAGTCGAAATCCCAGTGAAGTGATACATGCATAGAGACAAACAAAAAGAGACATAAAGCGCACAGAAACTTTACAGCCTGTCTAAAAAAATGGTACAATCAAAAACTGATTTTTTTTTCAATATTATATCTCAACATCAGTAAGTCGTTTTGTACATCATATTAAAGAAAAAAGACCAGGCTTTCCAGCATTTTTGTTTCATCTCATTTGCTTGTTTCATACGAGAGATAACTCCAGTTTACTGCGAAACACAAAAATCGAGTTTGTGCCACTTTCTGGTTGAGTGAAAACGGTGAAAGAATTAGTTAAACATAAGTTATTCACATTTGAACAGATATGAAATTCTTTAAATAGGGATTAACCTTGTAAATAAACTCTAAACGATACGGAAACAGTTACGTAATGGTGGAAGTTATGATCAGAAAGTTCTGACTTTAAGATAAAGTTAATAACATTCGACATAGTTTGTTAGAAGAGAACCATGAGCGTACAGTAACCTGGCGGAGAGAGTTTTTATGGTTTGAAGTATCATGAAATGCAAATTCCTACCAACACCTTGATACTTTGCTTCCAAATTCAATTTTTTATTGACTTCAACAATATTAAATGCACAAAGATAGTGCAATATTTTTAAACCATTTATTTGGATTTGGAGTATTTATTTTGGTTGCAATTACATTCCTTCTGTTATGATTTTAACAGATTCCAATTTTGTAATAAATTCAAAGCTCCATTGACGTGCAATAAATATTTGTATTGTTTATTATTTATGAAAAGAAGATATTTATCATGAACTGATTATGTTGACCTATTAAAAACTTGTTCGATGAAACTAGACTTCTGTTTACTTTAATCTGTTTTTTGTTCTTTTGTCAAGTTGCAATCTTAAATTGTGAGCTTCAATACCCCGCGTGGCATAAATGCGCGAAAACAACTCTGCCCATGCATAAAAGTGCACAAAATCAGATTTTGGTGTATCGCAGTAAATTGATATCTCTGGATTGAACAAAAGCAAATAAGAGAAACGAACACCATGGAAAGCCTGGTCTTTGTTCTTTAATAGTATGCCAAGTAAGAATGACTATTTGAAATTTCATATTTAAACTAATTTTTTTTATTTACTTTTGACTGTTTTTTATGGGATGCATTATTCGACACTAATCAGTCTTAACAAACCTTCCGCAATCAGCTACAGCTGAATGGAAAAATATCGCTATCATTGTTTAAGCCACTCGCTTTTCACAGGTCTTTCTTTTAAAGGCTTCCTAGGCCTCCTATTTGTATTCTAATGTTTTAGAGCTCCATGGAACAGTCTGAAGTCGTTTCAGTTTGCGTTTTTTTCGTGTCAGCTGTGCAAGAGCGGGGAAAGACGCAAATATCACCTTTTCGGCCTGTCAAATTAGAAACAAATGAGGCCTTAACCAACCAATTGCAAAAGACGAATTTTCATCCAGAATGTATTGAGAAAACTTAAGACAACATAGGCCTATTAAAAGTTGCCAAAACAAAGGAGTGGAATATGTATTGTAAGGGGGCAAAGTTTATAAAGGGGTCGAAATTGAAAGGGGGCAATGTTGATAGGATTTCTGTGATCGTTGTACGCAAATCAGGCGGGGCCGGAAGTATATCCCCGATAGCTATTACTAGTTAAATAATAAAAATTAAAAGGGAGATCTCTATTAATCTGAGGATAACATATCACGAATTCCGTCACTTAACAAAAGTAGTTCTCTTGTATTCGCGGGAAGGTGATGTCACGCCTGTGTGGATTTGGGTGTGTGGTGCGCGAGGTGTGTGTGTGGCGCGTGCGTGTGGAACAGAAGCACAAACATCCGAAGATGTACCCATTGGTACACCTTGACGATAAAAATTACTTATGAGAGAATGTACTCACAGTAAAATTTTGGCGTGGTAATACGCTCCACATAGAGATATCTGCACACCCGTGCCAATTGCCAGAGAATTACGTACATGCAATGGCAACAATTCCTTAATTCAGTAACCTGGAAAGAAAATATATTAAAGATAAGTCGAGAAATGTTAATACCGTGATGTTAGCTCGTTAGCCACAGAACCAACGAAATAGCAGATGGAAAATAGAAGAACTGTAAAATGGGGATCGGCGTAGTAAACAGAGGCGAATGGCCATATATAATTTGCTTTAAAGCAATATAGCACATTTTTTGAAGAGCGCGCGCCCTCAATTTTTTGCAAAAATTTCTGAGATTCTGACACGGTTGCCCATTGGTAACGGGCTAGAAACTATACCTAAAATGTCTATGTGTCACAACCGAAGGAATTTTGTAATTAGAATAATTAATTATCGGGATCCGATAATAATTCAAGGCTGCGGGAAAACGGCCTTCCAATGGGAAATAGCCGGGAAATTAGCACCATGCAATATCTACGCTCATACATTAGTAGTTTTAGTGGTCAGGCAAGTAAAGTTGAGAGGGTATTTTCTTGAGGTGGCCATATCTTCATCATGGACGGACAAAACGTTAGAATTTCCAGCTCCGCCGTTAAGTCCAATTGGGATCCAATTTTAATTAGGGGCCCTACAACATCGCTTATTTATGATTAAAGAGCATTCAGTACTTTAGCATTCTCGTTTGCAGGTATAGTTTCGTATAGACAATTACCAACATCTCTGAAAAATATAAAAGTTAAATTGGGCGGGCTCTTCCAAAAATGTGCTAATATGCTTTAAATAAACTATTCTGGTCGCAGCTTTCTCTCTAGTGGACCTCTAAAGTTGACCTATTAATCGACGTACTTGGCATGAAAACATGGCTTATGTTTAGGTGTCTTGGATGTGACGTTTGGGCATAACGTATTTCAAAACTGGATCCACATGATGTGTTTATTGCCAAGACATTATTTTACAGTGAGCATGAATAAAAGTTATGTCTCAAAAAAGTATGGAAAAATAAATTATTCTCAAATGGGCTCAAATTCATATTCTATCGGATAGTAAAGGTAAAATAAATGTTATGTATTTGTTTGAAATCTGAAGCGTATAATTACAGGGGGAGGTGATATTGATAGGGCCCACAGGGTCTATTGCAAGGTTTCCCAACCTGGGGGTTTGCGTCCCCATGGTAATGTCAAGCAAGCAAACGATTTGGCAGTGTTTGATTAACGAATTGAATTCCGGCGCGCTTCGCGCGCAAATAATAATTATTGTCACTTACAAGACTGTTCAAGACCAAAAAAATGAAACACGATTGTAATGAATTAGTGGTATTTTTGCACAATTCGTGAGCATGTTTTAGTAATGGAGAGCACATGCCCTTACAAATACCAACAACCGAAAAATTTTAATTTCAGATTTGCAGGGCCATTGCTTCAATGTCATCAGTAGATTCAGAGCTCCGGTAGAGGTAGGCGACTTGTTACAAGACCCTTCCTGCTTGAAACAATTGGCTTCACGAACACCACAACCCCCCCCTGGGACCGAGGCTCCACAACTGCACCTTACAATCTCAAATTTCTTTTTGAGATATTTATTTTGAGCAAGCGGGGTCGCCGCAAGGTCAGTGTCAGAAATGGGTCTCATGGACAAAAAGGTTGGGCAAACCACTTGGTCTATGGGGATCAGCACTCTAGCCTCGGCTAACTATGAGCGATTCAACATAAGTAAAATAATGTATATTTCCTGTTAAACACAGGCTCATACCAGCAATTTGAAACCCCCCCAATTTGAAACAATCAGACTTCTATATAGTTACCCTCTGATGACCATGATAGTTTGCGCCAGTCGTGGCAAGGTTGTAGATATCGCAAACGTCTTAATCTGTTAGAAACCATATGGACATCTCTTTACACCTTTTAACCCCGTGATAGAAACAATTTACAAATTTACCTCGTTAATTTACCCCTTCATGAATACCTTCCCTGACTGCAATTCCGCGGAATGGATGGTACCCAAATTCAATAATACAGCATAAACTTTCACGGGACTGAGGGGAGAGTTCAGAACATCACCAAATCAAAATATTTCATCCGTGTAAAAATCACAAAACATATATTACACTCGGAAGGTGACGAAAAGAGTGATAATCCTGTAGCAATGTAACCAGCACAAATAGCCAAATACTTCGTGTGAAATCGGAATTTAGGGAGAGGTTTCCAGAAGTCCACTCTAGTCAAAATATTTCCTAACGCATCAAAGCATCACATGCACAAGAAAGTGAATAAAGGCATCAACACATCGCAAGTCACATTAAGGAATAAGCCACATTGAGATGGGGAATGTGATATAAAGGGTGTGAGGAGAAACCACATTGGCAGGGCTAGAGATGGGTCGCCGCCAACATCGGTGCATATTGCGGTTGAAGCGATCAAACTCCTGTTTCGAATACTGTTCCCCCCCCCCCCCCACCCTCGCCAGAATAAAACCGACAGCGTGTTGGACAAAATCTGTGATTTCGGCCAAAAATCACGAAATTTGGGCAAATATCAGCAATTGGGGCCAAAATTTTGGCAAGTTTTCCCAAGAATTTCACTTTTGCCCCCTCCATTCACTTTTGCCCCCCCCCAGAAAATTAAATCTGGTGCCGCCACTGCTAGCCAGGCAGTGTTCCGTCATCTGTCAGGTGTTGAATGGGGAGCTGGAGAGTTAGCGGCGTGTCGGCAGAATGGTCGGCGAGGGCGCAGTCTCTGTCTGCCGAGCTGTTGTGATTCTTTGACATTATTATGACTACAATCCTGGACAAAAGTGTTGGCACACTTTTCCTTTGCGTACATTAAAATCGGCCCCTCTCCCCCGGAACAAAGTTTGAAATCTGAATTGTTTACAGTCCCCTAAACAGTACTCAACATTGATCGGTGGGGAAGGGGTAGGTTTTAGGGATTAGCACAGCTTCAAGCTTGATACAAAAAAAGTTCAATTTCGTACCTTCAAAATGGCCGAATTATGTCAATGTAAAAGAGCTGATTTCCACAAGTTGTGCTGCCAACTACTTTTGACAAAGATTTGTATATGCAGCAGGTTCTTGTTGTCCAGTTTAAATGTGCGTGATGGTTCTCCTCCGAGCACTGCAGATGCAATTCCTGAAGGCACTGGTAGAAAGAACTCGATGGAAGTGGGACGAAGGCGCCATTAATGGTTCTCAATGGGTCTCGTTGAGTACTGTGTCCACCTTTTTGTGTGAGATCTATTGCAACATGCTGGGGCTGTATATTCAGCAGCGCTGTAGTCTAGACCAAAGCATGGTGATGGTGGCGTAGAGTGGATGTGCTAGCACCCCATGAATATCCAGTAAGGTGGCACAGGAGGTTGTTGAACAGCAATGGGAGCCATACTGATCGTTGTGGACGCGTACGCCATTTCCTCAAGACGACACGTCGACTACTGCTCTGCCCTCACCTGTTCTTAAGAACAAAGCTAAACGTTTGCAAGCAAAAATTATGGGTTAAAAAAACAAGGTGACGATCCGGGATGGTATGAGAAGCTTGAGTGTCAAACGTTGTGGGGCCCACGGTTTCCTATACTGCAGTAAGGTCGCACCAGATGACGCCTTGCCTTACGACTCTTTTTCAAAGCTCTCTCTATATCATTTGTGAGTTTTAGACAAGTCTATGGACATGCTCCGGCCACGGCCGAATCCTTCTCAGCCGGATTCGCGACTGGCTCCAGCAGGGCCAGGTATGCCTTCAATGAGTTTGAAGGAAACACACAGTAAGTGATATTGGGCGGTATTTGTCAACAGTCTTGTTTTGGTTTGGGGGTGCGATGATGGTAGCCCTTCTCTAGACTTGGGGTAAGGATTGGTTGTAAAAGAACTGTGTAGAACTCCTGGAGCCATTCAAGACATCGTGGACCGCAGTGCATCAGGAACTCCGCTGTATACAAATAAATTATCAAGCACCTGGGCCTTCCCACTCTTTAGCTGGCTTAATCAGAGGTGAGCTCATCAGTGATAAGGGTGGTGGAAAGTGACCCGTCCATGCCAGGGGCTCGATGAAGTTTGGTGATCTCTGTTTTTAAAACAAAGCGAGGTGATCCTAATCAATATTCTTGAACGACCATTTTGCGAGGCCGTTGCTCGCAAATGAGTTGGCAGACACAGGACCATTCGATGGTTGGAAACTCTGCCGGTGAGGCGGTGGTATATCCCTTCCACGCATTCCTGCTAGAATAGTGAAATCAATTCCTGGACCGTTTTTCCTCCCAGCGTTCATGACGTTTCCTGTCCAAGGCATTTGTCAGAATCTGAAGCATCTTCCCCGGGTTGAGATTCACTAATTCAGATTGTAAAGAGCCTCGCCATCCTCATCCCAGGATGGGATATAACTGCGACGAGAGCCATGTGGGAAAAATGCTACGTCGGTCGCTTGAATCTACTTTTAAAATGGCCCCCCCCCCTCCCAAACTCCTGCTATGCCCTGGTTGAAAGTCTGTGTCTCAAAGTATTGTTAATGACAATAGACTCTTATGTGTTCATATTTCATAAGAATGGTTGTCTACCCAAAATTTTACCTTTATTTGCAAATCAGAATATGTAATACACATTCATGATAATATTGATGACAGATAGGTAATACTTACTTGTTATCCTCCAATAGCTCGTTAAAGGGGGATGGTCCGATTTAAGTATATGAAAGTTTTCATCTCAAGAATGGCCTTCACCCAAAAAACCCATCTGTAAAGTTCACCCGATATTTCAATCTGTTTTGATGTGTAAGCTAAAAACGTGATTTTGGAGCCCCTAGACTACTGTGTAAAACTAATATTGTCGACCACAATGGAGACACTTTCACCATTACTCCCAAACCAAACTCATTTAGGGCCCCCTAAGATTTCAGAGGGCGTAAATGCGGAAACTTAGTTAGATGTCTTCTAATACCAAAATTTCGACAACTTTCCGGTAAAATTCTGGGCTTCTGGGGACTAGGCTATTAACGATCGGGCCAGGACCTTTAACAAATTTAAGAAAATCTGTCATTATGGTCGAGTTTGAGAAAATTGGTTAAATTGGGTTTATTTTTTGGTGCACAGAAAAACATACAATCTCCAGAGGGCCGTTCCCCAAATCAAGCGTAACCCAGGGGTGTTTGGAATCAATCCCATGATGGCAAATAGCAATGTCCTTACGTACTTGTACTAAAACTAGTCAGTACGTAGGGATTAATAAAAAAGTGTTCCAAAGTTTAAGACCCAAAAGATATTTTCATAATCAGTGCCAAAAAAATCCCCGAAGTCATAATGCTTTGTGGGCTAAATGAGCATTTTAAAGTCAGGTTTTTTATGTTAATAGGATTTTTTGTGATAACATGACCCTATTGAGGTTGGAAATTTCCCAAACTGGTGAATTGTGGTGAGTGACTCAAAACACCCTCTGTGCGTACACCCTACATGTATACTCCACTCATGCGGAGGATCCTAACTAACAGACCTTTTCATATTAGTTACACAGGGCTTTGGACAAATGGTCCACTCAGGCATGACATATATGCACATAGAGTTACGACTGAGTTTCGGGACGGACCCCAGGCAGTATCCCAATGGACAACCAAAGTGTCCTTCCAGCATATCTGGTGGCCCACAAAAAAAAAATCTGACAAAGGAGGAAAACAAACCGCAGTCGTCATGAGGTCACAGTGCCACAATTGATAACCGTTTAAAAATTGTTTGTACGAAGTATCAGAAGGCATTGATTTGCACAAACACAAAAGACACGAGTCCTGCCTGCTTGTTTGATTCCCTACACAGGTCTGTAGTGCAAATCGTGATGTTTTTCGCCCAGTTTAAGTATATAGGGGATTCATGTTCAAACTGGAATCTATGAACAACGGGGGTCTTCGCTTCTCAAAAACAGATACAGCTTCACGTGCACCAGATTTTTTTACAGTAAAGATGTCCTTTTATGAGTTGGTAATCAACTCTTAAAATCTGGGGCTTCTGAATTTGTCAAGACCACGTTATTTAAACACGATTTTTTTCACTTTTTCATCCTGTTTTCAACCCCCAAAATATAATTATAATTATAATATACATCTGAGGGATGAAGTAGACTTTTAGCAACCATTCTGCAATATTTGTAAAATGAAACAAAAAAAAAACGAAGTTGTTTTCAAACGTTGTGCTACCAACTGGAGAGTTCAGCGCTGCACCACTGTTTCCATGGAAAAGAACATAAAGCATGCCAGGTGACCTGCTGTCTCAATGACCGAGAGTGGGAAGATACATGTACATTCCCTCCATAGTTACGGCCACCATACGCATCGGGGATTCTCAAAACCCTGAGAATGATACTCAAAAAATAACAAGAAAACTCTGAAGGAATTAATTCCCATAGAAAATATTATTGTTATCTGATATTAGTCCGACCCCAGCACTACAATTATTTAACAAAAACAGCAAAATTCTAAAAAACAGAAAAACCATAATTTCCATTTAAAGCACATGTGGAAATCAACTAAAATACAAAACTGGTTAAATGAGGCCTTGAGCCAAGCTTGCTTTTGGCGATTCACTGAAAGATGCACCTGCAAAGGGCCATTCGTTGGAAAGTCACAAGTGACTGAAACTTATTTGCTCTCCATGACCAAAACAACCAATCTAGCGAAAGCAGAAGAGAAACATTATTTTTGGTTAAGTTCGGACAAAAAACATAACCAAAAAAATAATGTTTCCTCATTTACGCTAGTAGATTGTTTTTCACGGGGGACAAACAAGTTCGGTCACATGTATGACTTCCCTAATGGCCCAAAAGATGCTTAAAAAGCATTGCCATACTTCTTACATTTCTCCGATTATTTTTCTCAAAAAAGATTATCCCTCAAAAAATGTTTCAAGTCCTACTAAAAAGCAAGAAAAATGTACACAAAAAACTGATGAAAAATCTAATTTTACCAGTATGGATGGTCTAACTATGACTCAGGATACCCAAAATTTTATTATTAAAAAAAGCATTAGGATAGTGAATTCTTTGCACTTTGTTAAGAAAGTGAATCCAACAAAACCAAGATTGCATTATCGAGAAAATTTAGGGTCACGAGCCATCATAGAAATTGTGGTACTATCAATTTGCTATTGAAGATTCCATTACTTAAAGACCCGGTGTCAAATATCCCTCTGCACACTGGTTACCTAACTCTTGTTCCAAACCAAAAAATGAGAACGATATTTCAAATCTTTAGGCATAAGCTTTGCATTGCCAACAGATGTTCCAATCCAGCAGGAGCCAGTTAAAAAAACAGATGCAAAACCAGGTGCTGGGATTTTGGTAAGACTCTTGTACGATGAGTTTTCATTTTGGGGTCAGAATGAGATTTAAGGAAAACCTGTTTGTTGGGGCGATTTGACCCGCACCATGCCAGCACATTTGCAGAAAAGATAGTACTGGAGGAGTTGTACAACAGGATCAGTTGGCATGCATTGTGAGTCTACCAATTGATCGGACACACATAGATCAAAAGTGTATTTGAGACAATTTGTGTTGAATCAAAATACAAATTACATCATTTAGCACCTTTCACTGAATCTGACAAAAAAAATTAACCTGCTTCTAGTCAACATAAAAGAGTGCAGCAAAACATAAATTGGTTAAATAAATAAGCATCACCATAGACTACAAATTTTAATTGCTCCTCCCTCTTATAGGGCCACTTTGTGATACTCAGCCTCATCCCCTTGACCTGCCTTAAGAAGTTGAGATTTTGTGTATATGATCCAGTGCCTATGTAGAGTATGCATGCCCTAATATACATAAACATTTTCTACCTACTTCTATGTAAGAAATTTGTAATTTGTATATCAAAAGTCAACAAGGGACAGGACCGTGAATGAAACATGTGCCCTCCAGACTCAAAATGCGCCACAGAGTCAAAAGGGAATTTTAGAAATAACATTTCCTCAAAGATATATAATGAATCATTTCAGGATGCTAGGATCACAAAATTGCATCTTTAATATTAAGGTAATAAAAGTGCATAGACAAAGCATCCAAAGGACTTGCATGAGCAATGCTTGCTTTGTTTTGGCGGGGGGGGGAGGATAGAGGAGTCACGCAGGTGGACACCAAATGATTGCCCAACTCAAACGCTGCTTAATATTTTTTGACAAAGGATTGTGAATGAAGGGAAAATTTATAAAAGTGTATTATATAAAGAAATCATTGCACCAATAAAAGATTAGGTATTATTAAAACGATTAAGAAAATTCATCCAAATATCACAGTGTGATTGTGATCTGATCCAGTCAGAATTAAGTTGGCCAATTACGCGGATTGAAGTTGTTACAGTGTTCTAGTAAGCTTTTAAATGCTAAAAATTATTGTCTCTGCCTACTTATTACTACAGGGTGTCCCAGAATGTTGTACCCCATCGATACCCCAAATGTTTTATTTTTCCTAGAAAATCAATAACATTAGGTAAGCTGGTTTGATATCCAAACTTTATTACACTGTTGAACCTTTCATAAGAAATTGAATTCATAAAAATCGGACTAACAAAGTGAAAACACTTCAGTTGTGTTAGAGGTGCTGATTCTCCTTTGGGCTAAGTGAAAAAAAAATGTTGTGTCTTTTACCCTCTTCCTGGCCAGCTTTTTTACAACATGCTTTTCCCTTCGGGAATTCGTTATTAACACACTCAAAACGTGTTGATTGTGGTACCAATAGAGAGCTTTTGGTCATAGCTTTTCCTCGATACCAAAATGAGTACTAATATGCCTAGTCGACGTCAAAAATTATGAGTAATAAACCTCGCTAGACAGTAAAGCTCAATGGTTGCCACACAAGCATTAGGCCTATTATTTACCTCTTTTGGTACTTTCTGCAGAGTAAAGCACTAAAAACCCCTGTATCATACTATTAATTTGGCAATGTTGTCTGATGGATGTATTTGGGTTATTCGAAAAAAGGCTCCGCCAGTTTCGATCCATTATTGCGCCAATCAAGTGAAAAGTGCCGTGAGGATACGACGGGTAAACCCCTATATTTGACCAAATCCGTTCAGAAATGGGCTGAAAAATCAACGGGAAAATGTGCTCAGTTGCTATGGAAAATTACCAGTTTGGTTGCTACGCGTTACTTAGGCAGACGCGTTATGCGTGGTGTTGCGTTTGCGACGGGGTGGTTACGCGAGAGACGCTATCTGCGATACGCAGACGGTTACGCGTGATACGCAGATCGGTATACGCGTAACAGGCGCCTTATACGTTGTGTACGGTAGTGCAAAACCACCGGAGTATCTTTCTAACGGTGATGTGGGTAAAGAAAAATAAATGATCAATAAACAGTTCATGTATTATTTCGCTTTGATTGTGATGGAAAGTGATACGGGGTTAGAACACAAGCGGGGAAGTAGGTTGAGATTAGTTTGAGAAAAAATTGAAATATACGTTAAGTTACGGGATGAAATTGCGGTTTTTTAGTTAGAAAATAGAAGTTAGGCCTACATGAGGCAAGTCTCAGGGACATGCTGGAAACTATACGGAACTTGAGTTGTGGAAAACATACGCTCACGGGATGTTGAGACAGGGGAAGTCAAAACGCAGGATGGAAGACAAGTGGATACGGGGATTTGAGGAGTAATGAGAGGAAAAAATGAGGATATGACATATGAAAAGTTGTTAAATGGAAACTTATGACGGGATTATTAAATATTGGCATTTTTATTATAAAAAAATACGAGGAAAAAGAACTAAAATTTGTAACTTAAACGACGATACAGGATATGATACGGGTAAATTGAGTGGTTAACTAAAAGTGTTTTGTGACCGCGGGGCGGGGGGAAGTCTGGGGAGTCTGAAACTTCAGGAGGACGGGTAACTCATAAGGGAGTGACTTGATGAGTTGTGTATTCCATGGTTTTATATGACGGTGTCGACATATGTGTTACTTCTTCAGTATCGCTTTTCAGTTTAGTGATCATTTCTGTTCAGTGATCGCTTCAGTTTCAGTGATGCTTCTGTTTCAGTATCAGTTCTGTTTCAGTGATCGTTCCGTTTCAGTGAATCTTTTCTCTTTCAGGGATCGCTCCCGTTCACTCAAATAGCGGGAGCCCGCGCGAAGCGCGGGCCTCCCGCTAGGTATATAAAGCTGTTTTTGCAGTTTATTGATTTGGAGCCAAAAAAACAGCTTAACTTAAAAATCTGATAGTCCTAATATTTTGGTTGTTGAACAAATTGAATTTCGTGCCTATTGTGCCACTGTGTTTTTTGAAATTGACAATTTTTTGCTGCATAATGGTCTTTTGACGTCACTGTGATGCATTGAGGGCATGCTGGTACTTATCTTGGTATCAAGGGAAAGAGGAATGAACCATAGCTGACTATGAGCTACCAAAATCAAAAGTATCAAGAGCTTAATAA
Source organism: Ophioderma brevispina (assembly GCA_023653785.1). Lineage (NCBI taxonomy): Eukaryota > Metazoa > Echinodermata > Ophiuroidea > Amphilepidida > Ophiodermatidae > Ophioderma > Ophioderma brevispina. The sequence continues at coordinate 126,784 of JAMKCH010031459.1, read as the reverse complement.
GAGATTTCCGAAGGGGATAATGTAATGCAAAACAAGGCTTGGTAGGTCAAGGGATAACACATACATGCATTTTTTTTCACTTTGCCCAAAAGGATGAAATCAGCATCTATAACACAATTAAGTTTTATTTTCACTTTGGTTAGTCGATTTTTTTTTTTTTATGATTCAAAATCTTATGAAACGGTTACAGTGTAAATGAAGTTGGATATAAACCAGCTTACCAAAAATGTTATTGATTTTCTATGGAAAAAAAAATAAAACATTTTGGGTTATTCGATGGGTACTAATCATGCTGGGACACCTGTATTGTACTGCAAAGAAAAAGAAAGGAAGATGCCGTACCAACTTCTGAAGTATGAGTAGCAGCAATTGCAGACAGTTTTGCCATGCTAAGTGGGGAAATTAGGTCTCGCGTATACACATGCATGTATTTCTTTATCTCAGAGCCGGCACTACATGCAAATTTTGGTTGCAGGGTAATATTTGAAACGCGCAGGTTTTCACTAGGATCTTAGAGTCTCCTTTGACATCATCTATAATTAGCCTCCAGAACTAATAAAATAATAGTATGGTGCTGATAAAAGCAAAAAAATGTAAGAAGAAAAGAAACATCTCAAAGCGCTGTTGCTATTATATTATTACGCTTGCCCATCGAGGAAATCATTCACAATCAATTTGCTTTTCATCAAAGGCCGGCAGCTTGACAACGCGCACAACCACATCTCTATCGCACTTAGATTTAATAATCCCCAAAACAGCTCCAAGATTTTGCTTGGGTGGAGTGAGGGAACAGAAGATTAAGTACCTTGCTCAGGGACACAAACATGTTAACTGTAGTGGGGCTCGAACCCACGATTTACAATGGTCTTATGATGTTGAGTCCTTCAGTTATCTGTTGCGACCCTGACTTTCTAGATTGACTAGTTTCCTTGCCATACTTGATTTACTAGTTATAGCTACAGGGGTAGCCCGAGCACTTTGGTGGATACATCATGAATAAATCATTAATTATTGTTATTACCATATTGTTCCTAATAAACGCCCTGGGGCGGTGCATTTTTCAAAGGGGGGGGGCATTTATTACATTAAAAAATGGAAAGCCAAAAATCCCCGCAAAAATCACCTTACACAGCTTACAAAAGGGTGTTCGGTGCGCGCGTCTAGGTATTTCAACCCAGGGCTATTATAATCAACACGTGGGTCCAAGTTTTGATGTGCCGTGAAGCAGAAAGCATTGATGACAACAGCGATTATGATACGGATTATGAGAGTCCCGGACATTAAATCATCTGATATAGTTAAGCTTAACTCATTTTATTAGAGCAGGGCGTTTATTAGGAACAACACGGTATATTAATTCCTATTTAATTATTGCCAACACTTGCCAAAGCAGATCAGATCCAGCCACGTTAGGTCAAGAAAAAAAAAAGTTTGTCTCAGAAGACCGCGTGCATTTTGTTTAAAATTGGTCTTTTTCAGCGCATTCTTTTTTTTAGGTTTTTACTCACTTTAAGTTTTTTTGACCAAATTTTCTCAAAAAAATGAAAATTCTGCCATAAAATTGGAAAAAGTAAACCAAAAATGTAATTTTTTTATAATCGTGCATTTTGCATTAGCATTTTTCTAAAAAAAAACACATTTCCTATTTGCATTTTTCACATTTCTTCTGACACAAACTTGTTTTTTTTTGCCTTACATACATTTGATTACTTGGATAAATGAAATAGCAGTTTTTTTATCAAAATGTGCATTGGGTAGTTAAACCAAAATATACAATATAATTTTGATACTAGTTTCAAGTTTAACGGGCACCTTTATATATTATTCATCAATATAAACTATTATAAATCTATTTTATGTCTATAAAAGATAATATAAAAGTCAATTCAATAACATCATGGTGTAGATACAGACAATAATATCATCGACACTACAGATAGCTTTGACCAAGACAAGATCAACTGCAACACCAAAAAGAAAAAAAATACATTAACTTTTCGGAAAGACTTCCATATGTACCCCCCTCGTATATATTTACATGATACAAAATTTATTTTAATTTTGGCCTTGTTTGATCAAAAACGGAATAAACAGCTAAAATAATAACATTTTATGTTGCATGTAAATGTATGAGAGGGGGGTACATATGGAAGTCTTGCCAACTTTTCAATATTTTTTCCACAAATATACATTTTTTTTGACAAAAAAGTAAAGATAGAATATTTAAATTATAAATTTGAACTGTACTAAAAATTGCTCTAGATTAAATCATTAATTCATTTGTAACGGCAGCCAATAGAAATATTGGAATCTGAAGTACTTGATGACAACCTATAGAAATATCTATTCTATGGTGTTTTGTCTTTACAGGAACATTACTTTGGCTATAGGCAGCACACTTCATATATGTGATCTGACAAGTTTGATTCTCCAGTAACACTTTCTACAATTGACCAAAACCATAACATGTTTCCCTAATTTACTCCTGACCATTAATATTATTCACTATTTCTATTATCTCTTTTACCAAATAAACCTGCGTATTAGATTTGATAAAATTTCAATGGTACAACTAGACTACCTTGTATTCCCAATGGCTGAAGTTGTATTTTAATAAAGGGTTTAATTTGAACTACTCCTGAGTATGAATATAGCAACTTTAAAGACAATTGGTAGAAAATCTATCAGTACAATATAATGAAATATCCCTAAATAAAACGTACCAGATGGTTTTTCATGGCATTTGGAGTATTCCGTGTGAAAAAAATCCAGATTATTCCGACTAATACAACACTGTACAAACGAGATATCATGGAAGCTACCATGTTTATTCCCTGTTGTATATTTACAACCCGCATTGCAATCCGAAACAGAAGCATCGAAACTATATCCCCAACGCGCATATATCAGTGCAAGTTTGTGCCACAAGCCTCATCCCTTTTGAACTTCGTTGAGCACACAAGGATAAGGCGAAGTTCGTTTAGAAATTTTTTATTGCAAAAAACTACACGTTTTAAAACCCATGATACGAGAAAAATGTTAAGAGGGTGTTTTAGATATCATTTTGTGATTTAACAAGGGTTTCGGATTTGGCCTAACACTAACAATCCATGAAAACAAGGACATTTGATTGGCTACACAACAGGAATTGTATTATGAGATTGAATGAGCAACGGGCGGGCATCTTGTGTCCTAATAATAACAATAAATATAACCGAACACAATCCATTCCAGAGACACCTGTTTTTAACAGAAGTTGTATACCGTGTGCACGTTTTAGAGACTTCCATCCCATCATGGCAAATACAATTCAACTGAATTGGCTTGATTCTAAGTCTATTATGTTGCTTATCCACTTTTCAATGAGAACAATTTTGTATAAATGACCGGGCTCTACCCACCTGCTTGGGCTCTTTTGGATGACCAAATGGCCGTCAGTGGCTTCCAATTACGAAACCCAGGTTTCCCATCCATTTATAGAGAATCAGTGTTCGAAACCCACTGATGCACGGTTCTACGTACTTTTCAATGACCGAGTAGCGCTCTTGTTTTTTTAATTTCCTATTTTATTTTAAAAACTATATTTCGCAAGACCCAGGCCCTTTTATAAAAATTAGGCACAAATGTATGCCATTGTTTTGATAATTTATATATTTTAAAGAAAAACGTAAAATTAAAGCTGTGTTTTGAATTCCAATGTTAAAAGTATACGCGATAGTCTTTCATACAGGCCAGAGACTGACTAACCACCGATCATCTTTCAATTGGTGTGAAGACTAAACATGGCTTGTGGCAAAAATGGTAGCGTTAAATAATAAACGTGGCGGCTTCCTTAAATCGTCTACTGCTTCGAACGTTAAGTGAAAATGATGTTATTCCCCTTCGGCAAAGGAATACTCCAATGACCATGCAAACCACCTGGTACATCATATTTAGCGATATTTCATTATATATTGTTCCGATTGATTTATACCAATAAATTCCTTAAAGAGACACTGGCACATTTGCAAAATAGTGCTCATCAGATTTTTCAAAAGCGATATTTTTGCATGGTTGTAAAGCTTTTATATACAAAGCCCTCACCCGAAATGTATCAGACCAAATCAGCTTCCGTATGGGTAAACAAACGATTTTTATAATTTAACGTCGCCGTGAATGTTAAATTCAGCAGCCAAAACGAAAAATGGCGTTTAACACAGACACAACCACCGAATGCATTTTTCTCTTGCTATGCACACTGTTTGACCGGTCTATACCCTTTGTGGTTTAATATCAGTGAGTTTGAGTCAAAAATATTCATGTAATATCACACATTTGTTGATGTAAAGTTATGAAAAACTTTAAAGTGGCCTACAAATTTACCTGATTTTTTTATCCTCATCTCAATGCCCTATCTTTTTTGGGGTATGTTTTTATTTTTATGTGTAAATATATTTTCTGTTCTCGAATTGGCCTAGACTATCATTTGTATAGCAATTGGAAGAAATTTCAATGTGTTTGGTTGAAATGTGCCATTGCCCCGCTTTAAAGCAAGGGGAGAACTCCTGAAACAGTTTTCAATGCAGGACAAAAAACTTTCACATCACCAGTCTTTCCTAATGTTGCTGCTGCAAATATGTCCATTATTCCAAAATTGTAACATCTCTATTCGGAATTAAACTGGAATGTTTAACTCTGCTTAGACATCTGAATCCCAACCAAAGTGGCTTCTTGCAAATTATGAAATACATAAATACCAATGAACTATAATGTTGGTTTGCAATGGACTGTCTTTTTAATTTGGTACTGTAATGTAGCTGGTCAAGAAAACGTTTATTACAAGTTTGGGGTTGTACAACTTGTAGGGGGGGGGGGTTCCAGTGAAGGGTGAAGTTGTTGGCTTTTGCCCAGCTCGTCTGCTTCACTGGTCCCGGCTGCAAAGATAAAGAAACAAAGAGCTTTTTTTTACACTACCACTTGAGATTAATATACCAGGAAACATATTTGAGGGAGAGAAATGTCAAATTAAAAATTCTAGGCTACTAACAAATTTGACAGTATGTGAATTGATAGCACCTTAATTACCAGGGTTTGCGGACACATGCTCACAGCACACTTAAAAATTTGTAGGGACATTTTCGCCGATGAGGGGCTGGACAGGTTGTTGAATCATTGGAAAGTTGTATTTCATGTGTAGAAGCTGCATAAATTTCCCACATGTGCAATCTAAGAATAGGTGTAGCTAATAAACCATTCTATCATGATGGCTACTTTTTCACTCCGCGTCAAAATCGGACTATGAGTGAAGTTTCAGAGATTTACTTGCATCTTTTCCGTATCTAGTTTTTTCTCTTTGGCCTTTGACGCTACAGTTTGACCAAGTAATATTTGACGTATTTCCTCCATCTAACATTTTGAAACTTTTATCATAAGCCCGACATATTTTTATGGCAAATCCTGAAGGTTCACCTTTATTCTCATACCATATTGACTTGCATTGGTTTTAATAAACTTTTGCATTTTCCATTATTCATAGATTCAACCTTTGAAATTTTGACTTTACCTTACTGCATGCCACCCTGGTTGAAGAAGCCCCGATCGGGAGATGTCTTACACACGGCACGCTATATAGTGCTCATTAATTATGTTTGTAGCCTGAGTCCCCGGCCCTCATTCATAACTATCAAACATTGCGGATAAGTCCATACGTTTTCAAGGACTGAAGGATTTAAGGATCAGTGAACGAAATATCACATAGCTTCAACGGCGAAGTTTTCATAGTGCAGCATGGGCAAAGGGAACAGGATATGCATACTTTACTCAGAGCTTGGATGAACTCTCTTTCACCTATAACTGGCCTATATACCATTTGCACAGTTGTCCACAGAGGAGCCTCAAACTTGAACCCCGATGAAAAGAAGGATTAAAGGCACTATCAGTGATCTGCCCAATAGAGTCAAAATATTTGAAATTTGCAGGAATAGCCTAAAAGTGTAGGATAAGTCTGTAGAATTCTCAAAAAGTTATTTTTTAAACTGAAAAACTGATAGAAAAGGGAGGAAACAGCAGTATTCAAAGATATTAATCTGCATTCCAAATGGATAGTAATGATTAGAATATATGATCTTGTCCTTATTAGGCTGCTTTTGGTCGTATCACTTATGGGGTATGTCAGGATACCTATACTTGTTACAGACGTGCAAAAATCTGATTTGTGATGGGTTTTTTTTTCCGATTTTCTGATTTAGCAAATCATTGATAGTGCCTTTAATCATCTTGTCATTTTTTTAAAGCATTTTGTTTTTTAGAATTTTACAGCATTTACTTCTTGCTTCCAAACTGTTACCTACATAAAAACAAGTGGCATATTACCTACATCCAAAGAATTATAAATGCATAATGCAGGCTCTTGCCGCATATAAGGCAAAACGGTGAATAGGTGCTAGGCATTATATTCGCTTTTGCAATCATCACGCTCATAAAAAATGCCAAATTTGCAGATTTGAAAAGTGACCAAAAAACTGCTAAAGTTCTTTACCAATGATTATTAGACTACCTTTCTTCGGAACCTTTGTGAGGGCGAACTCTCTCTGAATTACAACTGGCCTAAAAAGGTACTACCATTGTATTTGTATCCACATCATCAGCCTCCAAAATGTGCCAAAGTTACTGAATTGTAACCAATTTGACAAAGCGACAAAAAGCTGCTCGCAATTCTCAATCTATTACCTTTACCTCGCTTTCTTGTACAAACACACACATCTATGAAGCAATTTCAATTTGCTTGATTTCATTTTTAAAGTATTTCTGTGTAACCAATACAAAATAATAAAACAAATCGGTCCTGCGGATTGCATGTAGGTAGTTGATGGGAATTTCTGACCAAATGGCAGCCATTGCATTATGACATTCTTTACACACAGACTTACTTCCATAACTTGTACGGATAGGTTTGGGCTTGTCGTTTTCTATTGTGTGGAAGAAGAGGAAATAAAGATTTACGCATGTCCCCTCTGCCTATACTACAATCACTTAAAAAAGAAAATGAAAACAGTTCAGAGTGAATAATGACGAAAAGAGATCTTTCAAGTTGGTAACAGATTTCATTAAGTCTCAAACAATACTAATGGTTTGGGTATTCACCACTTATTGACTGAGGTTATCATTTTTGACCCTCCAGTGTAATTTCCTGCTGTTTTAAAATAGGACGAAAAATGTTGCAGTCTCAGCTTTTGAGGTCAATCTTCTATAGACCGAATCCGACCAGCAAGTGATGGTTAGATTGAGTCCGCCATTACGGGGGGCCGGCCAACCCCAAAACCTACAAACTTTTTGTACGATGACCACGCTGAATTAAGTATAATTCAACAAAGTCAGCTACACTTAATTGCAATTTGGGTTGAATTCAAGCCAGATGCCACACCAGCTATGGAGGTCAGTGAGGTGTTGAATGTGCGAAATCGGATTGTGTATTCAGAGTACAGGACGGCATGGTCTTACGCCCATTCCTACTCAGAGTGTACAGGTCCACATTTAATTCCAGTGTTATAGCAACCACACTAAAACCCTACTTGAGCCATGTCAGGGGCGGATTTAGGTGCCCCCCTATTTTTTTGCAGAGACGTGGGCGGCCTGGCGCAATCCTGTCGCCTATAGGGTACCGGTTTTCGCATGTATATATAAAAATGCCTTTTTTTATGCACGGGGGCCATGTACGATGTTAAGATGATGGTACCAGCAGGACGCCGGAACGCCTTACCGAACCGGATTGCTTAGTAAGTTGATAACCCCCCATCATAATTGGAGCCCGACTGAAAAAACAAGGGGTCTCTACCCGGCGAGCGCCACGAGCTGAAAAAAAATTTGGCGCCCCCTCATATTGTTGAGACATTCCGGATCTGCCCCTGAGTATGTGTCCAGTTAGTGGGTGCAACTTTTGTGAATGTTGCATTATTATTTCTGTAAAAAGCAGGCTTATTTGGGTGAATGTCAAGAGTGACCCCTAAACTGAACTTTGACACACAAATGTTTGAACCACCTCTTATGTAACCCTACCCTAATGACTGTAATCAAGTTAATTAAAATCCATCAAAAGACTTGTAAGAGGAAAAGGCCCATTAATTTTTTTAAATATAGATGAGGTGACATCAATGTTACAAACACAAGTTACACAGGGTCTACTGACATGTTAGGTGTGTGACGAATAGGCCCATTCAGTTACAGCCTTCAATAGCTTATCACGCTAGTTGAGCGCGAATTTTAAAGCACAGCCCTGCAGGCAATGCTCAGGGCATACTTGCCGAGAGCTGAGAGTCCTTTGTCGTTTGCCCTAAGCCGTGTTAGTCGACATGTCCAATACATCAGATCTGTGTAATAACGCACTACTGATTACACCACACCATAACACAGAGGACGTTTCCTTTACTGCAGGGGCGCGTAAGCGTCATGGGGCGTCCGGGGTGGAGGGTGCGAACCCCCCGGGTGGGGGGGGGGGGAGGGGGAGGGTGCCGGATTGGATTCCATGTGACCAAATTTGGGCCTCCCTGTTCCCCTATCGGACATTTGTCATTTTATTTCTTGCCAGGTACAGCAAAATGTCCCATGCCCAAAATGCTGCCCCCCTCCTGAAAATAGCTATCGGATAACTGGTCACACAAGTGGACCAACAGATTGCTATGTGGTTATTTCAGCTTTGCGAGCAATCCACCAAATTTTTATGATTTTGATTTTTGTTATCATAGATATCAAGCCAATTTTAGTACATTTTATTCAGTTTTCGGATTTCTCCGCATAGAAGTTATTATAGATATACATAATTTGAATTTTAAATATTGAACATTTATTTTCACACACCTGGCGGACAAAAATGGATTGGACTGCCACAGCCCAGACCCATCTAGGTATGAGAGCAGTAGGCATCAGGCATTTTAAGACCCTGGAAATAAAACAGAACAAGTGATTAGCAAAGAGGGTTTCCACTTTTCAATGCATGACTCTGCAGTATGTGTGACATTTTCTTACAGAGAACTGAACATTTAGAATTTCTATTTTGACACAGTGTCCACTTAGAAGCTGTGGATAGTAGTATCAGATTACGACCACTTCTTTTCACTTACAATATATCTCCATGTCCGTAGCCGGATCCTGCACCCCAGCATCCTGGAATACGATCAAAACCACAGTGTCCAGCCCCCCACGGTGCTTGCCTCTGGAGGTCCAGAGGCAGGGCCCTCTTGGGGGGGGGGGGGGGGGGGGCACAGCTGTGGGGGGGCACAGTGGAAAAAATATGCATTTTAAGCTTCTACTACTTTTCTCTTTTTAGACCTATGAGATGCAGTGCTTGACTTCTCAGAATCACCTAAATCCTCCCAAAAGATTAACAGGTGCGTGTTCCGATCGATTTTGGGACCCCCCTGATTTACCCGGAAGTAGTACGATTTTGATATCAGGATGAAAGGCTTGTATTTTTCTCAGTCGTCCTGAAATTTGACCCCTCCTCAAATCCATTCATTCCAAGATATAAACCAAAACTGCGTTTTAGTGGTTAAACAATTATGATTAGACACACAGTATTGAATAGGATTTAGCAACATGCATTATTGATCTACCATCAAAACCGCCAAGTTTGTTTCCCACGGTACTTGATGGGGGTGTATGTGCGCTGGCCCGGCTCTCAGATCAAGTTAGAGAAAACAATAACTTACACATTAAATTGGAACAAGCACCTTTAATTGGTTTTCACTCATTTTATCTCAAGTATTTGGAAACCTGTTAGTAAATACTCTAGTAGCGCATGGTGGTTTTGTATGCAATATATGTCCAAGTAAAATAGTCAGGGGAATCCACTAATGGAAAGGTCCAGGAACAATATTTGGTTGGTACTGAATCCCCGGACCGCTAAAAATGCTTGGAAAATGGCACGCCACTTTTGGGGGGTCACGCACCTTTTGAGCGAAGTACTATGACTGTATTACAGAACCGTTGGACGGGAAGGTTGAGGAGACCACCTTAAAATGTGCGGAATGGCCACATTATGGGGGTTCAGAGTTAAAACATTTTTATATCCTAAAGTCAATGGTTTTTATAATAAGTGTCAAAACACTGATTTAACCTATTGCGCACTATACATATTATGAATGAATTCATAAGGTTTTATGCCAAAACAGGAAGGGATTCACCTACAACTTGGATTTGCTCTATCTCCTCAGCGGATAATTTTTTGGGGGTATAGCTAAGGGTAGGTAAAAAAGAAAAATATCGTATTTCCTTTCCGTTCTCAAATGGAGACCGTCAAAATTTTGTGGACTTTGGGCAAAATTGGGTAATATTAGGTGGAAAACCGTGCTTTGTGATGCTGTTATAAAGTGGATTTGCGCAATCAGTTTATGCGTTTGTATTGCACAGGCTATGCCATTTGGATTGCAACTGGGAATATATCAGCATTTTAATGTTACTCCTTTCGTTGTAATGAGGAGGGGGTCAAAATGCCATCGTAAAGTGAAATGAAAATATATTGTTTTTGTCCCATTGTATAGGGACCTAAGTTAATGTTAAGTTAAAGTCCCTTCAGCAGCAAAGTTTAATGCTGCTGATAGGGGTCTTTAATGATCTAAAGCACTACTTTGCTTGTGACCATGAAACAGGCCAAAATGAAGCTCCCCCCCGTCATGCATTGAAAAAGTCACTAAAATAACTAACTTATGAACTTAAGATGGCACGCCACGTGGTGGGGATAACGACTTCTACCGTGTATTGTTCATTGTAGGGGCCTAATGGGCATTGGTAAAAGCTGCTGAAGGATCTTTAAGTAAGCTAAATGCACTAACCACATGCCGGTTCCAGGCTACAAAATTTCATAACCCCTCAAAGTTGGCCCCCTTTTGAGGCTCAAATTATCCATTTTTTTTTAATTGGGGGTTTTTGGGTATTTGGGGGGGAGGGAGTGAAGGAGTGATGGAAGAGAGAGAAAAAAAGAGGAAATCGGGAAGCAAGAGAATGGGCAAAAAAGGAGCAGCGCAAGAAAAAGGTGGGAAGAAGAGAAAGAAAAAAAAAGGGAAGGAAGGAAAAAAAAAAAAAAAAGGGAAAAAGGAAAAAGAGGAAACGGGGAAATTTGTGGTCTGAAACACTAACTTTTAGCTTCCTTAAAATGGCAAAACCTAGGGGACCTTAAGGGAGCTCCGCCCCTAGGACCCCACCCCTCGCACATTAATCATCCTCATGCAAGTACGAGAATCTGGAAATCTCTCCCCCCCCCCCCAGCGTCAGGTCTGGCTCCGCAATACGGCCGATGCAGTGGCTGCGCCAGACCTCTTTTCTGGGGGGGGCAACGGGGGGCAAAGTGATTTTTTTTGGGGGCGGGAAAGGAAAAGGTGAAATTTGAAATTTCGGGTGGGGTTGGGTGGGGTGGGGGGGGGCAAACTATCAAATTATTTTTGGAGATTTTAACAAATTGCCTAAACTCGATGATTTTTCCCAATTTTGTTTTTCGGCCGGGGGGCGGGGGGGGGCCAAAAACTAGGGGGAAGCCCCATATCCCCCCCCCCCCGGGCGCCGCCACTGTCCGCATGGTAGAGATCCGTAAATGTAAAGTAAAATGTGGCTGATAATCTATGTATAAATTCAAATATCTAAAGAGTGCTATTGTTTAGATTGCATATAAAGTATCTATCCCTATAACATGGCTCGTCGTCTCAGGTTTTCAGTTTGGGTTAATTTAGCGACTTGTTCATGCGGACCAGGGGGGGGAAGCACTTTTTTGGGATGGAAATTTTGATATTTTGCTGCTTTCATGGTCCCAGGCATCCAGTTAGTGCTTTTAGATCATTTAAAGAACCCTTAAGCAGCATTTAACTCTACTATTAGGTCCCTTATAAATGGATATTAAAAAATATATTTCCACATTACGATGGGCCAATTTGACGAAACGAAAGGAGAAGGTAACATTAAAATGCTGATTTATATCCCAGTTGAGATCCACAATGGTCAAAAAGTTCTGCTTCAATACAAATGTCATAACTTGCTATAACTTGGAGTGAGTTTTGGAAGCAAAGCAAATTACACTGTTTATAACGGCACTTGAAAAGCATGGTTGTCACCTATAGATCTTACCCAATTGTCCAAGGTGGTAACACATTTTTACGGGGCTGCCGTCTTGAGAAGGAAAGGAATATGAATTTTTAGGTTAGGACTACCATTAGTTACCCTAACAATTTTACCAGGAGAGTTAGAACAAAATAGAACTCCCTTCCTGTTTTGGCATGCAACATTATGGAATTCATTCATTAATGGTAAAGTGCTCACGATATTGTGAAATTAGTTTTGACAATTTATCGAAAAACCTTGACTTTTGGATTATAAAAAATGTATACTGACCCCCTAATGTGGCCATTCCACATTTGAGTTGGTTGTCAACCAATTTTTAAACTGGAACCGACTGTAGTTAGTTGCTATTCAGATATTTTTTAAGAAGCATTTTAAGCAGGCTTTTACCCTTGCCATTATGCACTACAAAAATGAGAAAAATACACGGGGGGGGCGAATCTTCATATTTACCTATTTTATGGTCACAGCATACAGTTAATTGCTTTTGTCATTAAAGACCTTTCGCAGCATTAACTTTGCTGCTGAAGGGACTTTAATCTAACTTCGCTGTAGTCCCTATTTAAAAATGGAAAACACATATTTTTCACTTTACGAGGGCCAGTTTGCCCCCTCTTCAATGAAAACGGAAAAGAGTAACATAAAATGTTGATTATATCCCAGTTGAAATCCAATGGTCAATAGCTCTGTGCAATACAAACGTCATAACTGATTGAGTTTGGGAGCAAGCAAATACCACCGGTTTATAAACAGACTTACAAAATGCACGGGTTTCACCTAATATACCCAATTTTGCCCAAGTCACAAAATTTTTGACGGGCTGCAAATTGAGAACGGAAAAGAATTATGAATTTTCTTTTCGGGACCCACCCTTAGCTACCCCAAAAATCATCCTGAGGAGAGTTAGAGCAAAATACAAGGTTGATGGTGAACTCCCTTCCGGTTTTGGCATGAAAAAACCTTATGAAATTCATTCATAAGTGTATAGGGCGCATTATGGTTTTTAAATAAAGTTGTTGACAATTATACTTAAAAATCTTGACTTTGGGATATAACAATATATTACTGACCACCATATATGTCGCCATCGCACATTTGAGTGGTTCTCTCAACCTTCCAGGTCCACGGTTTTCTGTCGATACAGCAGTAGTACTGCGCTCAAAAGGGGCGTGACCCCCCAAAAATGGGCGTGGCCATTTCCGCATTTTCGGCGTCAGTTGGGAATTGTACCAACCAAATATTGTTACTGGACCTTCAATTAGTGGGATTCCGAAAGTTAGCTCTGGTACATTAATGCATACAAACACAAGGAGCTACTAGAGTAACAATGTTGGGCATCAGTAACAAAGGTATTTCCTTAGCTTTACAACCCCCATTTGTAAACCAATCACTCGCGGTCATCCTGAGTGCCTTTCAGTAATGCAGGAAGGTCTCAAACACAATTGTGCCAAATTTGCATTCAGGCCTCCTGTATTAACTAATGACCTCTACACATGGTTAGCGGGTCCGAGTCGCTGAGTGTCTGTCCACAACAGGAAGTTGCGTTTTTACCTTGGTAATATGGTGGGAAGGGAAAAAATGTCTTGACAAAGTTAGGGAATTTTGGAAACAATAGCATATCTGGTGTGGCAATGTGCACAGCAGGGGGTATGCATTGTTTCCCCACCTATTGCCATGGTCGAAAAACAAATTGTTGTGACCTTGGCGGAAAAACTTCAAATGTGCGGCAGCCAAGCTATCCGTGTGTAGAGGGCAGTGGGATAACCCATGAACAAAATTCATCCGTTATAAATTAAGACAGATCCAGATAATGGTTAATCTGTTCTCAATTGTCGACCTTGTAACCTTGACCCATAGGTGAGATCCAGCTCGGTCTCCCGGGGTTGACAGACATAACAGGACTCTTGGTTTCATCTTTACAGACACTGCCTAGTTGGCTGTACAGATCACAAGTCATTACGCTTACAGTCCCCACTGCAAGATGTCTCCGGGAACATTGTTGAATTGGACACGTACCTCTGCTTTACGCTCATTCAGAGCTGTAAAAAGGTGGTAAAATTTATAGACATCATATGTCATGTTAAGCTCATCTGTTAAACATGTCAGTTGATTAACAGTAAATTAATTCTGATGACAAATATATAATGATAATATTAATACGGAATGCTTATGGGGTGGTGGACTCTAACTCTGTGTTGCTTGAACAAACATAAACACATGCGACAACAAAAGATTAATGATATACGTGACAAAGGATATAAGTTTCACAACACAAATGACCAAAGTAACATTTATTTACAATTGATTCAAACCTAGAGACTGCCGCTTTGCTTGTAATGAAAAGTCCTGGTCAGAACTAAAAATACACAAAGTCAGGACAGAACACTCAGGCGACTAACAAAATACGGGTAAACAGCCACAATGTCTCAAACAAAAAGTGACCACCCCGGGCTTGAAGTCTGCGCACGTACACTTCAAACCGTGATGGCGCCCTCCCGATACCGCCCCAATGCAGTTAGATCAACCAATCGGGAGATGGCGCCGCAAAAGTGCATTTAGCCGAGCATAAATGGCGACGATGCAACATTGTAGTGTAACCATCGCTGTTGTGGTTGTAATCCGTTGATGCGAAAATGCGTAGCCTTCCGCACAGTGTTGTGTACCATTCAGCATTTGTTAATGCAGTTACGTGAGGTTTTTTTTTTGTCACGTTCTCGGAAAAAGAAATGGGGGGGGGGGGAGGGGGGGAACAATTTAATCGCATTAACAGCGCAATTTGACAACAAAAAGGGTTAATTCAAGCACCTAAAATCAGGTAAGATCGGAAAACGCAATGATCAGAAACTGTGCGCCCATAGTGAAAATGTAAAAAAACACTGGTCAGGGGAGAAGGGTCAAGGTCAAGGTCCATGTCCAGTCAAGAAAGTCATCAGAATCCGCAAAAACATGCGTTGCTGAAGTACGGGGGGAACAAGCTTACTCACGAAAAAGATAATGACCTAACATGGTGGGGAGACACCATAGGTTAGACATGTCACTCTCCCCCACTAAGAAAAAAATAGATTTGATCCTCCAAATCTACATCCTGATCGATTATTTAAATAATTTGAATTAAAAATGTTATTTTGAATTTCAAACATGTGAATGAAATTTTGTAAAATATATAAACCAAATTCAATTTTGTCAAAGCCTCAAAGACGCTCAAGATAATTTTTAGTTCTAAAAATTTTTTTTGTGACATTCATAAAAGTAGTGAGCAATTTCACTTCGATTTCTTTCGAGCCATGAATTACCAAAACCATAATCATTGGTAGCTCACACATGGCCAAATATACTAATTTTATGCAACGTGTTTGTAAGAGAATGACTCGATTTTATTTCCAATTCAAAAATCTGTCACATTTCAAAAATCCAGAAAACTACACAAGCCAAAAATAATAAAGGGAAAAAGCCTAAAGTTTTTGGTTGCCTAAAATTGGTAAATTTGAATTTAATTTTTCTTACTCTACGCCCTAACTCAAACTTAAAATTTTATAAAAGGCCTAGTGTTGAGTTCTGTCTGTCAGTGGTAACCTAAAAGAGATTTTGAGCAAATGCAACTCCTGGTGTTGTAGAAAATTTACACACAGAATAACAAAGCAATAAATCAATTTGGCAAAAAATTTAAAGAGGATGGGCCTAGGATAGGCATAGGCCTAGGGCATGGAAGCAAAGTACACAGCCGGTGCCTTACAGGGCGTCCTAAACAATTCTTCAAAAATCCAAGAAAACCTACAAGGAGTGAGTTACATTATCTACAATATAATGGTTACTTACGATCTTTACAACTTTAAGTATTACAACGAGGCTGGATGGATGAAGCTGGGTCTGGATGATGGGTTAACTTGTTATAGCACAAGAACACTTGCAAAAGATGAACAAAACTAAAGTCCAAGTTCAGAGAAGAAGGGAAGATGATGGGGGGTGATATGTCCTCTTCTTTCTGCGTAGTGGCAGGCTGTTCCATTGGGAAACACACATTTCTCTACAGTTCTCACGACAACCATACCACTGCGGAATTTCTCCAGGTTGATTTTTCTGGTACGCTCAGCTCCCAGTAGTCAGGCTAGTTTGAGTGTCTGAAGACGAGTCGTTGCCTGGTTCATTCTTGCTTGCAGCTGGTTCCTCTAGGTCTTCGCTGGCGTCGTATTGAAGGTTTTGTCCAAGTCCTTGGCCCTGGAGGACGTAGTCACCTTCGATGCCTCAACTGGCCTCGTGTCTGGTGCTTGTCAGTAGATGCCAGCTGGTCTGGGGTTTCTTTGGTTGGGAGATACAGGGGGGCAGGGGCAGGAGTAGTAGCTGGTCTGATGAGGGCTGAGGTTGCATCGGGGGCTGGGCCTTGGTTCAAAAACTCGGTTGACACAAAGAAACTGTCCTGTTTGGTGCATCCTGGGATTCTGCATGGACATTGGTGACAGTTATCTTTGGGATCTTATATCCAGGCTGCCAACTGAGGAGCCCAGTTTAGTGGCCTAGTGCAGTTCTTGCGATCTTTGCATTGCAGCTGGTTACATGTCTGTGGAAAGTTCACTTTTTCTCACAGTTTGGTACTTGACAGTTTCTGCATGCCCAGTGTCTGATCTGGCAGACCTCTGAAGAGACCTGCTAGGTTTATCGAAAAAAAATGCCGCAAGGAACGACTTTTCTTGTCATAAACTGTTTACAAATATTGAAGGTGACTGTGGAGAAACTTGCTGCATTGCTGGAAGACCATTTTGCAAATTTGTCACAAAATATTGACTCACTGACTGCACACCCGGGGAATGCCCGCGCGGCGCCGGCCGCAAGTTCTTTATATACCGCACCGAGAAAAACTGGAATGTTGCAAAACACCCTGGGAAAACGGGCGGGACAACGGCGGGAAGCTTACGAGAATCTTCGACTAGCCTGGACACATTATGGACACATATTTTGTTCTAATTAGCGTATTGTAGTTTATACAAATATTAGCTAATAGCAAAGAGACTTACCAGGGTCTATGTCAGCCTGTCATATATTCTGATGATATATATCCAAGTCTTAGCAAGGAAATTGGAAGGGAAAGAAGAAGAGACCAAACAACGACGAATCGGGCCGACGCAATTTTTGCCGTCATCATTAAACATTGTTGCCAAAACGATCTCGTCGATTTGAATGCATGCATATTTCGACTTAAGGGCTGACCCTGATTTAGTGTCAATATTTCGAAGGTAAATAAAGTTGAATGAATAGTGAAATCATGTACAAATAATTCCATTCCAGGCAGCGTTAACAGTTATGCCTTTATTTAGTATCCAAACAGTCATGCGTGATTTCAGGAGCCTTTTATGACAATAACTTTAAATTGCCATTTATTCATTCCTCTTTCATAACCATTTTTTTGTCGGTTATGAACGGAGATTTCCTGGATAAACTAACATTATTGCATGACACCTAGAACATTTTGGGCCCTATGTTCCAAATGGCACTCGGCAATACCAAGCTTGGCTTTCTGTTTATCCGCAGCCACTCCTATCAGACAGTCTCACGCACTTTCACAACTAAATCAACGGCATTTCCCGTTTTTCTTGCGAGCAGGAGACCAATGAATACTCATTCGAGTCACAAGTTTTGTTTGAAACAAAACTTACACAGGGAAATTATTTTCACAATCACGACAAAACTTCACGAATTATTATACTACTAGTTATTTAATTGAACAGAAAGTAATAGCAATAATGTTGTCTCTACTTAACTTAAAATGTGTATTTCATTTCATTCACGTCCATAATTCCATCCAGACTTTTTATTTGTTTATTTATATGGAGAAACTATTATTTTTACTATAGGACATACATCATCAGGCTCCATCTCCATGACGACATCTGCATAGTTCTTGGCAGATTCGGTACCTAGGCTTTCTTCTCACCCACCTGTAGGCTTCACCTACGGGTTCTGTACAAGAACTTTTGTACTTTTGGGTCGGATTATGTTCTATTATAGGGTCAACATTTGAATTGATCTCTGGAGGTACACTAAGCCAATCATCATGATCAGCATTTGTTTCTTCACTTGCACCATCACTGTTAGGCATGGTCTCTTCGTTATTCAGAGTAGGCCTATCTACAGTGTGGTTATTGGTACTTCATTGGTTCTGGGCTCCTATGTTGAGCTTGGACTATCCAGTAATTCAGCTGAGCTATTTGCTGCTTGTATTACAGCAGTTGGTTGCGGTGTTACCAGCCAAGAAAAAGGGGGATTATATGCATATACTTCTTGAGTCGTTGCGTGGACCACTTTAGGCGTGCTTCTTGCACTGCGTTGTATTTTGAAAACAACATCACACAACCTCTCTATGACTAAGAAAGGACCTAGCCACTGGAGACTCAATTTAGGGCATACACACTTCTTGCGCTGTGGATTGTGAAGCCAAAACAGCCTAAACTCTCTCAAAAAGTTGCCTGTTATCACAGCGGTGATCATAATATTTTTTTTTTGTTTTGGCTGCTATGCTCAGATTGTGTCGGGCATAGTCGTGTACCAATTCTAACTTTTCTTGAAGTTCTGGACATAATCGTATGTGGGTATATGGTTTCCGGTGGTCTCCGAGTGTGATATCAATCGGGAGTTCAACATTTCTGCCAAACATCATCTCACACGGCGAACATTTTAGGGATTTTTTCATGATTTGCACTTCTATATGCCATCATCATGTATGGCAAATGTACGTCCCAATCCCTTGATTGGCAGAGACAAACATAGACAACATGTTTTGTATAACTTTATTTTGTCTTCTATCATCCCATTCGTTTGTGGATGTAATGCGGAAGACCTAACCTTGTCAACATCAAATAGTTGCACAACTCTCCAAAGAGTTGGCTCTCAAAGTTAGTGCCTTGATCGGAGAGTATAATTCTGGGTACTCCGTATCGACAAATGAACTCTTCTGATAGAAGTCGGGCGACAGTTTTGGCTTCCTGGTTGGGCATGGCATACGCCTCTATCCATTTAGTAAAATGATCACCGACAACCAGGATGTGTTTATACCCCTGTCGCTTCTGGTAGGGGACCCATACAGTCTATGGCAATGTGTTCCAGTGGTGCACCGACATTAAAAGTCTTCATGGGTGCTCGAGGGGTCTTTTGCGGGGCTTTCTTTGCCGCACACAAATCACACTTCTTGCAAACTGTTTCTGACAAACTCCCTCAATTTACCCACCAGTACCGCTCACCAATCCTTTCTATCGTTTTCTTTTCGCCTAGGTGTCCGGCGGTTCTATGGCTATGAAGGCCTTAAGACCATAACACGAAGTCTTTAGGTACGACCAGTTTCCAAAATATCGGTCACCCCATTCTGACACCCATCGTTTGTAAAGAATGCCGTTGATGACATGTATCTGATCCCAGTGGGACCAGTAGGTCTTAAGTGTCTGACTCTGATTTGCTATTTCAGGCCATTTTGGTCTTTCCCCGGATTTCTTCCATTTTATTAGCTCTCGTAAATCAGGGTCTTCTGATTGCACTTCTCTAAGCTGGGCTTGGGACCACTGATTTGTCCAGGAAGATTCTATCGTTTCTCAGTCTGTAGAGTAGGGGAGGTAGGTCTATCTGCCCTATCACTGAGACTGCTTGTGCAATTTTAGTGACCGGCAGAGTATTTTCACCCAAACTAGACTGAAGACATTTTCATCAGTTATATCCTGTTCATGTTCAGGACATAGGCTTTTAAATCGTCTCCGATTTGGAAGTATTGGGCGAGTTTCCTCGCATTGTTCCTTCTATTTTCTCGCACTGTTTACATGCGACGCATGGGCGTCTGCTCAGTGCATCTGCAATTTTGGTGATATTTACCGGGACGGTGTTGTATTTGGTAATCATACGTGTCAAGGGTTTCAATCCATCGAGCAGTTTGGCCCTCAGGATTTTTGAAATTGTTAGCCAGCGTAGTGCGCCATGGTCTGTTCTTATCAAGAATTTTCTACCGTATAGGTAGTGGTGAAATTCTTTTACAGCAGCTACAACGGCTAACAACTCACGTCTCGTGAACACAATAGCGTCTTTCTGGCCTTTTTAATGTCCTGCTATAGTAGGCTACCGGCCTTTCAGTGGTTTCGTCACTGTCTACTTGTGATATCACAGCGCCTATTCCTACATTTGAAGCATCACAGTCGAGAACAAAATATCCTTTATTTCTACAAGGATACGCCAAGACTGGAGCCGTGATTAGGGCTGTCTTGAGTTGATTGAATGCTGCATCACACTGGGTTGTCCATGTGAATTTTGCGCCCTTTTCTTCTAGTTTGTACAGCGGTTTCGCTATTTCAGCGTACCCCTTTATGAACTTTCTATAATAAGAGCTAAAACCCAGCCAGGATCTGACCTCTGAAACATTTGTTGGTGTCGGCCAGTCCTTCACAGCTTTGATTTTGTCAGGGTCGGTAGATATTCCGTGTTCGGATACTACATGTCCTAAGTATTTGACACTTTTCTGGAATAAGTGGCATTTACTAGGACCTGCTTTCAAGTTAGCTTCTCTTAAGCGTTTAAACACTTCTTCAAGCCTTGTTATGGCTTCATCAAATGCTGTCGCATGACTGATAATGTCATCAAGGTACAAAAGGCAAGACTTCCATTGTAACCCTTCGAAGGTTTTCTCTATGAGCCTTTCAAAGCAAGCGGGGGCATTCGAGAGACCAAATGGAAGAACCCGCCACTGCCAGTGCCCCGTTGTTTCTGATACAAAGGCAGTTATAGGCTTGCTACTTTCTGATAATGGAACTTGCCAATAGCCACTGGCGAGATCCAAAGTACTGAACCATCTGGCTCCTTCGAGAGAGTCAAGTGCGTCACTTATAAGGGGCAGAGGGTAGGAATCTTTGATCACTTTTTCATTTACCCGTCTGTAGTCTACGCAGAAGCGCGTCGACCCGTTTTTCTTCTTAACCAACACAGTTGGTGACGCCCAAGGGCTATCTGACGGTTCTATGAGACCTCTCTTAAACATGTCTTCCACATGCCGTTTCTCTTCTTCACGCATGTGAATGGGCTTTCGCCTCGCATGTTGTTTGATTGGGGTTGGATCATTGAGTTTGATTTCATGTTCGACTAGATCAGTTAGCCCTATATCTTCGGAGATTTTGCAAACACGTCACTGTATTGGGTTAGCAATTTGGCGACGCATGCGCTCTGATCAGCACTCAGTTCTTCACAACTGCGTCGCCAGAGGTCGACGAGATGGTCGGGAACGAAACTTTGCGTCGCCTCTGGCTGTCAGTTGTGCATTCACTGATCACGCGTCGGCATCGTGCTATTTCAACATGTTCGGTAACGAGTCATCATGAATGATTCAGTGACCCCGTGAATACTGTGCGACAGTATTTTCGTGTAATTTTATAGGCTTTGAAGTTGGATTCAAAACCCTTAGTGGAATTACATCACTGGTCGGATTTATTAGCGTGCTGCTCCAGGACTCGGGTTTTAGGACCCCCGTGATATTACGCTCAGACCGTATTTTCGTGTAATTTTATAGGCTTTGAAGTTGGATTCAAAACCCTTAGTGGAATTACATCACTGGTCGGATTTATTAGCGTGCTTGCTACCATGACTTCGTGTTTTTGCACAAAATTTTCGCTTGGTTCTAACACACCCATTGTTTCACAGTTCATGTTCTCGGGTTTTGTCACAAACTTGCAAGCTAACCCAGTTTTTCGATGTTGGGGGTATGAACCGTGGTCTACCTAACAGCCACCACGGACACCTAAATCACTATGTGATATTCTTGTAGCTGCCTACTTGCAGAGTGACAAGAGGGTCTCTTTGTTTTCAGATTTAGTTCAAATTGGTATTTGTATAGAAAATCAAATCCAAGTAACCCTTGTTCCTCAATATCAGCCACAATGATTTTATGCTCTACTTTCACTGTGCCCATGTCTAAGCAAAAATCGCCTCTTCCTTGATTATGGGGGGCTTGCATTTGCGACTTTGAGGCCATACTCATTTGTTAGAGATGGTTTGTCTGACATTTGACTGAGCACTTGCACTCAGTATGGTCGGGTGGCTACCCGAATCAATTAGGAATTTCATATTTAACACTATTAACTGGCATATACATAAATGCCATCATTTTGTACAATCAATGTGCCGTTTTCATATTCAGCATGGGCCTATCATCACAACTATTTACATGGCCTACCGACCTTCGACCCTTAAGATCGGTTTCTATCGGTTTCCCGATTTATATGTACTATTGGGTGTACACGCCTGTGATGTTGGGTTTTTGCTTCACGGCAAACTTTCTTAGGTGCCCTTGTTGGCCACAATGCAAACATGTCATTGTTCTTTTTTTGGTTTTTGTTGTGCCTCGTTCCTTTCGTTTTTGGGAAGTCAATGTTCATTTTATTGAACATATCTACTAGTTGCTTGAGCAACTCGTTTTGAGATTGTTGGTCATTTGTGTCGGGAAGTTTGTGTCGAACATCACTTTCCTAGGCCACTTCATTTACGCTCCTAATTCTGGGTCCACACAGTGCTCTTTGGGTTTCGGCTTAAATGCCTCATTTTCCACTGCCAGCTCAAGGGCTTCGTCCAATGTTTTCGGACGAGATTGGAAAATTTGCCACCTGAGGTTGCTGTCATTCAGCGAATCCAAGAATTGGTCTTTTGCCAGACGATCTTGTTACACCAGTGGTGCGTCCAGATACGCATTTTTTCACAAGGCGACGCAAATTTTGGGCTAATTCCGGAAGAGATCCCCTTTGTTCCGCATCTATTCTTCAGGAGGTCCGGTTGAGTTCGGCTTTGTCCTCCGAACAAAATCGTCTCTGCAGGGCGTTGGTTAATACGCCATAGTCAAACCTGGATGTATACTCCAAGTCACTTAGGACAGCTTGTGCTGGTCCTCTGAGGCGGCTTGCTAAGTGCATAGCCTTATCTCTATGCCTCCATCTATTTCGTTCGCACACCATCTCAAAATGTGCGTGATAATCTTGCCATGGACTAGTGCCGTCAAATGTGGACGGTAGCACCTCACTATTTTTAGCATTGGCCCTGCACGTCTATCATTGTAGAGTAGGCCTACATATGGGTCATATCGATCTGCACTGTCAGTGTGTGCATTGACTCCCTTTTGTACGGGTCATATTCTGCCCCGTATTCATGTGTTTGCGATTTGTAATCACGACATGGGCTGCCCATATGTTTTGATTTTCTCAATTTTATATTTCTGGCTCTTTCACAAGTCATCATAGTCCATTTTCGGACAACGGCGCGGCGAAACTGTGGATTCGCCAACGATAAAATCGCACCGCTGCTCACCATGTAATGCGTTATGGGTGTGGACTCTAACTCAACTCGGTGTTGCTGCTTGAACAAACAACACACCATGAGACAACAAACGGTAATGATATACGTGACGAAGAATTATAAGTTTCACAACACAATAACCAAAGTAAACATTTATTTACATTGATTCAAACCTACGATACAGAGACTGCCGCTTATAAATGAAAGGTCCAGTCAAAAACGTAAAATAACACAAAGTCAGACAGAACACTCAGGAGACAAACACAAATACGTGTAAACAGCACAATGTCACAAACAAAAGTGACCACCCACGGCGAGTCTTGCGCACGTACACTCCTCGAACCGTGAGCGCGCCCTCCCGAATCCGCAAGCGTTTGAGATTAACCAATCGGGAGAGGGCGCGGCCGCAAAAGTGCATCATGCAGAGCCTAAATGGCGATGCAAAATTGCGTACCATTCCTGTAATCCGTTGATGCGAAAATTGCGGGTCGCCTTCCGCCACAGTGTTGTGTAACACAAATGCGTCGCATTTCATACTCGGAAAACAGAAATGTGGGGACAATTTAATCGCGGGCTACAGGAGCGCATTTTGGCCAACAAAAAAATGGGTAATTTCAAGCACCTAAAATCAGGTAAGAATCGCACAAACGCAATGATTCCAGAAAATGTGCGCCCTGGTGATTAATGTAAACAAACAATACTGGTCCAGGGGAGAAAGGGTCAAGGTCAACATGGTCAATGTCCGTAGTCCCCAGTCAGAAGTCGTCACGTCCGCAAAAATAAGCTTAGCGAATTCAGTTAACAAACTTACTCTCAGAAAAAGACACTGAACCTAAAAAGGGTGGGGAGATACCCGTAGGCTAGTGCATTTCAATATCCATACCGTCGCCACCGAGCTGAAATAAGTGGCGTCCGCCGTCTGCAACTCTGCATCGTACCAAAAATTGGCGATGGACTTTCATCCAATGAAAATTGAGTACGAAATCACGTGTCATGTAAAAGTGTTTCGCTCCTAAACTCATCAGTCACGATTTCGGTGTTTACAAGCGTTTTTAGACGATATCACATTCCGTTTTCGCAGTAACATTATTCCAAGGATGTTCATGTTTAATTGCTAAACGGAAGGCCCACAAAGTTTTAGGAAGTGTTTAGCTCAGCAAATGCAATATTTTATGTTTAGGAGTTGAACCAGGGCTCTGACAGTGACGTTTTGCTATTCGATTAGTTTTTCTTTTTCCCATTCATCGACCCGTGAATAATCGCGCCTCATGACACGCGCATAAATCGGCAAATAACGTATCACTCTGTAGCAAGAACAAGGAGGTGCTGGCAAATTACCAGCACCCCCTTCTCGCCAGCCACCCGCCTTCTCAGAGAACGTGATTCACACATAATCGAATGTCATGAGTATCAATCCACTCAGATCAAAAGTGTTTTCATTACTTACATCAAAGCATGCAATAAGAAAATGAGCTACACCTCTCCGATGAAATTAAGAGCAAGGAAACAGGCGACTATTTTAAAATGGCTGCGCCCGTCATGAAACGCGCGTAGGGAAAGGTGGCATCTTCCCTATATAGGTTCATTCTTGGTTTGACATGTTTCTAGCAAGACTTGACTGTGTAATTGTAAACACCAATATTAAGTGATTAGATATTAAATGCAAGTGTCAACCCATAAAACATGTTTAGCAATTTATGGTATAATTACAAAACCTAGCATTTACAACCGTATAGTGTGATTTTTCATTCGTGTCACCATGGACATAAGGACCGCCTTTTATTATTAAATCCCCATTTACAGGTTTAAGCAATATGGCACATTTTTGAAGCACCCCGATTTTTAAAAGTTGATATTTTGGCACATTGGTACGTTTGGTAATTGTCTAGGAAACTATATTTGCGAACGAGAATGCCTAAAAAGCGTGTATTGATCATTAAAAAGCGATTTTGTACTAGAATTGGATCCAGATTGGACTTAACGGCAGAGCTGGAAAATGCTTACGTTTATTTCCTCCATGATGAAATAGTGCCACCTCGAGAAGATAACTCTACTTGACTGCTGAACCAATAAAACACCAATGGATGAGCGTAGACACACATGGGGTATTTCTCGGCTATTCACATTGGAAGGCCGTTTCCAGCAGCCGTTTGAATTATTATCCGGATCCCGATAATTATTCTAATCACAAATTCCTTCGTTTGTGACACACAGACATTTGGCTTAACGCCATTCACAGGTATAGTTTACTAGCCAGTACCAATGCAACCGTGTAAAAATCTCAATTTTTGGAAAAATTGGGGGCGCTCTTCAAAAATGTGCTAATATTGCTTTAAGATATGCGATATTCCTCCAACACCTATATTCACCCTCTAAGTATAGCTGCCAAGCCATCACTCTGCAACGTGTGAATTCTTGCCCGAAATCATAAGTTCAGTACGTTAACCAGATGAATTATCTCATAAGGCAGCTATACACTATTTTCTACTTTCGTCGCCAATTCCGAATTGTTTTCATTGCAATCTCTAACTCTAAAATCAAAACAATAATAAAGTCAATTTTGTGCTAAGAGTGGGATTGATCCCACGCCGGGATCCCACGACCTTTCGATTACAAGGCGATCGCCTAAAAGGTATGCACCTAATCCAAACCGGCAGATTTCCGTTGTAATACTCAAAGGAGACGAGCTGGAAGTATGCTCGACATGGTGTCCAACTCGACGCGGTGTGTCAATTCTCCGACGTTTTTGTCCGCTCTGGCGTGCCATACATCTGTCAATTGTATCTCCATAATTGTGTACGGCATGCATTAATTTGTTTCAGCACAACACCGAATAGGAGAGCGTGGCCTAGCGGTTCGGGTGCTTGCCTGGCCGCAAATTTACCATCAAAATTCCCGGGTTCGAATCCCGGTGGGGTCGTGGCACTTGCTGGGATTTATTCGGGTACTATCAATTCTGGGTTTGTTCTGTATACCAGCTATTGATTAAATACAGAATACCGCTCTCCTCCATGGTTCACTTGGAATTGGGCATATGGATCATGAAAGCATCCCGTCCTTCGGAGGGGACGTTAAGCCGTCGGTCCCGTGTACAGAGAGTCACAACTGTACATGTACATCGCAGTCAGTGTCGAATAAGAGTAGGGTGTAAACCCCTGACTGTTCCCACTTCCCAATCCGCCCCAGCCTCAAATAGCGGGCCTTGTTAGGAGCGTCCGTATCATGGATACACGCGGCCCCGGATCAGCACACTAGCTGAACTAATCCTGACACCACCACAAAGGCATTACCAATGACTTGTGGATACGAGCAAAAAAAAACCCAAATAGCCTCGTCATTTTGGTCGCGGTTTATTTGGTCGAATCATATACCGGTGTGAAAGTAATCATAGTCCGGCAGGTATCATAGTCCGGGCTCCATAGACGTCAACGGAATAAAGCCTGAAACTAATGTTGCGTGAAGAGTCAACTGAATCGATCACCATTGTTCACGGACTGTGAGCCCGGAGGACTATATCTCCTGCCACACCGGCTTATACCTGCATGAAATTCATAAACAATGGAGAAATCGTTATCACAGGACACAGGCTTATTTCCAGCAAAATAACAAAAGTGATCCTTAAAGGGATTAGCAGCGATAATGCGAGAGAATAAAAAAAATGTGGAAATGCATTTTTTAAACTTCAGAGATAAGTGTGTACACTTCTTCCATATAACTGCTTTAAAATAGAAACAACCACCAAATAGTGAAACAATGAAGTATTTGAGGAATTTGTCATACCATCTCCCGCAAATAGACACACAGCTCCCACACAGCTACGGCGTCTCAAAATCTGCACTAAACAGCTGATTGTGGTTTACACCAGTAGAGAATAAACAAAGATCAATAATGTTTGTGTTTGAGGTCAAACTATTGATCATGGTGCACAATATCACGCTGAAAATCTGTGATATTCACCGGGAAAGGCTTTTTTGATCTCAAGTCGGATTTTTATACGCACGTATAGAAATTACAGAATCAGATAAAAAGTACTGCCTGTCTTTAATAAACGGATTTCAAGCCAACCACTTGCAGGTTATGTTCGCATATCCATGCCAGTAACAACAATATAACAATATGAATTTTGATGATTTTTTCGATATTTCGGATTAGCAAATCGCTGCTAATCCCTTTAAAATAACTGCAATGGATAGATTGGAATTTGCATTGAGCACTAAAAACTGTTTTACGCCTATTAATATTGTTTTATAGCCAAAGGGCCCTAGTTTGAAGTCGAAGTCAATTGGGCATTTCCAGCCATTCCCCTTCATGTTTTTCATACTTGCCATTAGTAAATTTGGGAGCACGTACGTGTGGTCGAGTGGAAAAGTGCAGGATCTGCAGGATCGGAGCGATAAAATCGTGAGTTCGAGCCCCGCCGCGTCCAACGTGTTTGTGTCCCTGGGCAAGATACTTAATCTGTTATGTTATGGGGAATATTACAATCTAAGTGCTGATAGGGATGTGCGCTTGGCCAGCAGCCACCTATGAAACGAAATCATTGTGGCGATTTCCTGATGGTGGTGAAATAATAATAATAGGCAACGGCGCTTTGAGATAAGCGCTATATAAAACTTATTATTATTATTAAATCAAGAATATTTAGGCAATAAAAACATAAGAAGGGTTAATGGATAATTTACAAAACTTGTGCAACCTTACCATTGAAATAAAACTACTCCGGAGTGGTTTGATTACAAAATTACTTGATTTACACATAAATTGTTTTATTCTTATTAATTTGCAGGGTTATCAAAAAAGCAATACAAATATGCAAAACAGTGACAAACCACAGTTTTGACAAAACTGAGGGCGCCCTATATGCAAAATGTGTCAATGTCCCTTTAAAGGGGCATTTCGTGATGCAGAATCTGCCCCTCCCCGACTAACCTAAAAACAGTTGCGATTTTCAAAATGTACCACCTTTTGAACACCTGACACTATTAGTTATCCCCTGTTTGTTCACGCAATACGGAAAAATATCTATGGTTTGTTTCCAATATCACATGAGGCGATAGCCGAATGTGATTATTGGAAACAAACCATAGATATTTTTCCGTATGCGTGAGAACAAACAGGGGGTAACGAATTTATCATTTAGTAGACATTTGAAGTGGTAAGCCTATAAAGTTGATTAAATTTTATTTAAATTTGGATTAGCACAGCTACACTACAATCTAAGTACAGAATCCAGAAAGCTCAGAGTGTGAGTAGACCACCCTGGTCCCAGGCCTAGTCTAGCCCTGTTTCTACTGAGTCTGAGGCCTACAATGTACAAATCAACAAGTTGAACTAACTGCACAGTAACAGAAACTCAGTCACGGCTCAGTCATCATTGTCCTGATGCATAACAATTTTTCCCCAATTCCCCACAAGACAGTCCAGACCAATTTCAGCCCACAGTGATTCAATAGTAGTCTTGCCTATGCGGTGCACAATAGTCAGTGAAGTTCAATTCTGCAGGGTATCTGGAACTGTAGCTAAGGAAAACACACTAACTTAACTCTTTGAAAGACCCACAAGGTCACTAGTCCTCCAAAACAACACACAGGGGATTTTAAAATGTTTTGTACTAAAAAGAATGAGGAAAAATTTATCAAGTAGAAATATTGGTTTGGGATTGCCAGCAGCAGTCCACGCCCATTGTGTTTAACCAAAACCGGCCATCTGGATTGTGCCTCAGAAGGACGGCGGTTGGGAAAGTGTGTATCTGTGTCACAGACTCCGAAAATTATTAAATTAGTACGGCGCGAGAGATTAAACGTTATACAGTCGTCATAGCGAATGCATGCCATGAAACTAAATCTCAATATCTCCGAACGAAGGGGTTTCTATGGGAGATTTTGCATCAGAGGGTCCCTTACTAGGTTTGTTTTAAATATGTCGTAATTGGGTCGACCTTAGAACCAGCTAGAAATTGAACGTTTGTCGGGTACTTCGGTGCTTCGCAACCGGAAAGTTAACACGCAAGCGCTACGGGCCGCATCTCTTTTCCCACAATGCTTTCGGTATTATCCCAGTCTTTAGAATTTTCAAACGCTAGTTTCACAATTACGACGTTTTCAATTTTAGAAACAGGCTATACTTACCGTCCGCCTTATTCAAGAAGGTGCTGGACAAAACAGTCCTCCTCCACAGATGCGCAGATCATTACATCAGAGATTTGAATGCATGTAAAGTAGGGGGACTTGGAATACTTTTTGTGTAAGCATTAGTAAACGAACTGTGGCTCATTATCCAGTGGAAGTAATTAAATATTACTCTGGTAATACGGGAAAATATTAATTGGGATCATTAACCATCAGCATTCACCCTTCATGTCTACTAAATGATAAGTGTCATATTACGTTTTCCTGTGATAATACTTCCAGTTCCTTAGAATAATTGAAACAATTTAAGAAACAATTAAATGATTACAATCGACATATACATTCCATTTTTGCTGCCTCGGAGTAAAATCAAAAATTTAGATTTTTTCGTCCGAAGTCGCTGAGAACACATCTGACACCTTAGAACATTGGCGTTTTTAGGCGTCTGACGTGGTTCACCCCTTCCGAATCTTGAGTGAGTTCTGAAAGGTGAACATCCCCTCCTACCCCTCGTGTACAAAGCCTGACAGGGCCTTCCGCCGCTTGAGAGATCCTGCGTGTAAAACACATATTTTTGTAACACAATCATTTTGTACTGGAAAAATGTGTTTTTTAAAACAGTGGCGTAACAGGCGGGGGGGCAGGTTGCCCCCCCTGACGATTTTGGCC
The DNA here is from genome assembly GCA_023653785.1 of Ophioderma brevispina. Lineage (NCBI taxonomy): Eukaryota > Metazoa > Echinodermata > Ophiuroidea > Amphilepidida > Ophiodermatidae > Ophioderma > Ophioderma brevispina. The sequence continues at coordinate 96,611 of JAMKCH010031459.1, read as the reverse complement.
GGGAAAAATTTGCAAAAATTATGCCTAAATCAAAAACCGTTTTTTTTTTTGTTTTTGTTTTTGTGTTTTTTTTTTAAAAAACTTTGTTGTTTTTTTTTTTTTTTTTTTTTTTTAAATAGATTTTGAAAATTGGCCTTTTGAACCCCCCCCTGAGAGGGAAAATTTTCACATTTCCCACACAATCATTTTTCAGTTCATTCATTTCCATTATTCATCACCAAGACTGGGAAATTTGCCCCTTTTTTAAAAATTTAAATCCATCGCCCCGTTGATTATATGAATATATATTACTTTTACCCAGTATAAAAATCTGAAAGTATGTAAGCATCGTCATGGTTGTGGGTCTAGTAGTGGAAAGTGCAAGACTCCTCGTGATCATTATACCGTTAAAATCGTGAGTTCGAGTCCCACTTGTGGTCACGTGTTTTGTGTCCCTCTGGCAAGATACCCTCGTAATACCAGCGAAACCACCGCCTGGGGAGCTGCTATGAGGAATTTGCAATGTGAGTGTCGAATAAGGCAGTTTTTTTATTAAGCGAAATTATTGTACAATTTCTTGAAGGCGGCGTACTAATAATTGTCAACCGCGCTTTGAGCCTGTTTACGGTGATTAAGCGCTATATAAAATTATTATTATATTTATTTCCCCTGAACGATTATACATCAGCTAGAGCAGTCTGTCGGCCGTCCATTAGGCGAAAGCACACAGTAAAAGTGGTTAAACGATCCATGCGATCAGTAAGCCGTCCACGATAAGGGGGGGGGCACCATAATGGGTCACCAACCATGTCATATCAGGCAGTGGCGGCCAAGAATCCCAAATTTAAGACGTCGCGATTTTGGTTTAACCAGCAAACTATGCCAAAAGCTTGCTGAAAAATCATGTTTTTTTTTAATATGTTATAGGAAATCTTTTTCTTAGTCTAAAACCGGGGTACTGAAGAGTCAACTCTTAGCCTACTCTAAGCGTTTTTTTTTAAATATTATATGTGAGTAACACCCTATATCGTCATAAGTTGACCAATAGCCGTTTTGTGGTTGCAGCCTATTACTGCATTTGGTTTTGATTCATTTGGGCGAGTGTGCTATATTAACGGCCGGGGCCAAAGGACGCAAAATATGATTTTGACGGCGTTGTTTGTTATAAAGGTCCCAACCTAGTGGATTCATACCACAATGGGGTGTACATCAACGTATGGGGTGTTGGCCGTTCTACATTTTTTATTTTAAGGGTAAAAAATGGCCAAAAGGTCAAGGCCCCCCCCCCCACTTTTTTTTTAAAAAAAAAAAAAATTAGGTAAATCAGTCGAAATGCATTCCTTCTTCAAATAATTCATTGAACATGTCTATTTTTACCTTTAAAGGAGTCATATTTAAGTGGAATATAGGGAGCCATTAAAATTTACAAATTTTGTGGTCAAAATGGCCAAAAAGGGGTCAATTGTCCAAAAATATGTAAATCAGTCAAATACCTTTCTTCTAAAATAATCATAGCATGTTATTTACCTTCAAGGAGTCAATAATTTAAGTGGGGTTACAATGTAAAACCATTTCAATTTAAATTTGGGGGTCAAATGGTCAAAAATGTTCAAAATTGTGCCCAATAGGTAAATTATTCAAATCACATTCCTTTTCTAAAAATAATCGATTAGAACATACCAGTCACACTTCAAAGGAGTCATATTTAAAAATTTTAATTTAAATGGAAGCCATTCCGATTTATAGATTTTGGGGTACAATTGTCAACAAATGAATACCTCAGTCCCAAAACTTTCGTTTTCACAAAAAAATCCAAAGAACATTTTGCCGTTACATCTCAGGGAAACGTCATTAGGTAGCTTTAGTCATTCTGGGTTTCATATTTTTGGATCAAAAATGACCAAAATAATGTCAAATTGGTCCCCAAATGGTTTAAATCACTTACATCCAAAAGTTTCATAATAAGCGAATATAAGCTGGTTGTGCCCCTTTTCAAAGTCGGTCATCTATGTTTTTGCCTTTTTCATCAGGTGAGCCATTTCACTTTACTACCGATTTCTGAGTCAAAGTGGAATAAAATAGGAACAAATTCCAAAACTGAAATCAAAATCAACCTAAAATGGTGAAATAAACGAAAGTAACACTTTGTTCCTACTCGACATTCGGTCTTCTTGGCACAGTAGGTCAAAGAATATATCGTTTACAATCCCACGGGATATAATTAGTAAACATTGATAAAACTATGACTTTTGTCCATATTTTTTAATTATTACCCTGTAATTTATATAGATTTCTATTGAATATTAAGTAGTTGTTTAGGGCCAGGGTGTTGATTTTCTAGATTCTTCCGGATGTTAAGTTTAAATGGGCAAAATTACCTGACATTTTTAATCAGCTAAATGACTTTTTTCAATAATTTATAAACTACCTACCTCTACTTGTAACGTATATCTTAGGGCTATACATTGAATAGCCGAACTTAGATATTGAATTAAAAAAAAATAATAATCAAACATTATGTTCTTTGGAATTAGTGTGCACAATTCTCATGAACCAAATTACTAATACATGTCATAATCATTGTATACCATGAATTTCTGATATTCCAATTGATATTTCTCCTCTATTCGGGTTCTAAAATGGGAAACTGTTAATTCATTCTTTCACGAGATTTTAAACACTAGGCTACTCCGTACTAATTATGCGTTATACACAGTGGATCTAGGCTGCTTCTTGTTTAATTTTGGACCTGAGTTTTGATCCATTTAACAGCTAAACCAATTATCCATCAACTTGTCCTCATTCTGATTAGATTCACAGGACAGAGGCCCTAGTGTCATGGGTGGATTTGAGCATAAATAATGCCATAAGGCCAACACAACGAGCAATCTTTAATTATTTTGCTCTATCAATGTCGGAGAAATGGACATTTTGGACAATTTAACCCATTTAACCCTCGTCTACCAGTGGCAAAATACCCACGGCCGTTCCATAAAAAGCTTCCGGGTATTCATTTTCTCATCCTTTCCAGTCATTTTAGCCAAAAATTTAAGGTAGCACCTTCACCGGGGTTAGAGTACTGCCGCAAAGCGAAGGAATAGAGGGTGGTTTCCACCCAGAATCTTTATGGTACATTTTGAAATTATTAGCACAGTATCGCTCTACAACTCTTATTATGTAAACCTAGTCATTGCCATTCTTTAAAAGCTAAAACTGCATGATAATCCGATATTCCTATCAATTTTAAGCGCAAAATCAGATTTTCGCCATTTTCCATGGAAAATCCCAATTTGCTAGACTCGTGGACTTTATGACGTCATTGTGACGCCATACTACGTATGTTAGAACTTGTTTGGTATCATGGAACGAGGATGAAAGCTATCCATTCGGCCAAAATTAAAGCATCGGTGCTTATAACGATTTTCGGGGGGGGGGGCTATTTGGGGTTAATACAAAATGATCGCTCTGACCTGTTGATTAGTCCTAAAAATTAAACTAAGCAACCCCTCGGTGATTAGCCATATTATTGATCAGTTTAAGAAACAACTGGAGATATTTTCTCATTGTAATTAGCATTAAAGCCAAAATGGGAAATGCGTTCTTTAGTGTTTTATTCTTCGTGTATCCATAGCATATCGAGTCACCGTAATCCGGGGCAATTAATTAATAACCTTATACAACTTTTGATTTATTTTAATTTCTTGTCCCTCCAAGGAAAGTTGCAATTAAAATGGCCAACTCATTGTGACATTTATTGTACCTGGTGACGCGAATTTTTATTAATATGGTATACTCCTAATTTACTGATTAATTTTAATGCTAACAATACACCTTAAAGGACAGATTGCTTCATCACATTCATTTACAATCATATATAGTTTTTAATTTGATGTTTTCTGACCATATTAACCAATAAAACTTGAGATCCTTAGCCTAATGTGACTACAAAAATGGGTAAATTGGAAAACCTAGCACTGTATCAACCTAATTATATTCCCTTGAAGACACATTGTCTTTATTTTTAAGTATTTTAGAAGAGGCCATTATGATGCCTGCTTTACCATATTTGACAATTTTTTAACCGTTTTGAACATCTTGACTTCCAAAAGGAAATTTTACTATCATTGTCCCTTGGAAAGTACATGAATTAATATGTCCCCTTAAAGAAAATATGTCAAGATTTTTGTCAGTTCAGTTTGACTTCCATTTCCTAAAATATATGTACATACATCCCAAATTCCCGAAAAAAATAATACAATTTGAGATGTAAAATTACAAAATAGAGGCATTTTTTTATTTTTGCTTTTTTGACATAACGAGAAACGGCGGATTTTTCGCCACGGGCTTCATTGATCAAAAGCGCCCAATTTTGCTCCCTCGTGACGTCAAATGATTACCAAAACATCGTGTTGCCTCGAATTGTTATTGCTGACACTGGTAATATTGATGGATTAATGGAACGTTCATAAATAAAATTTCAAATAAGTTACAGAATGGACATATTTTGTTTATTTCGTTGTGTTTTTAAATTATTAGGAAGTGACAACACTGCGATATGATGTCACAACGACGTAAATTATGGATGTCATCACTTTGACGCAACCATTTGCCTGCGATGTGGATTGTCGGAATCGTTTTCGGTAAGCTCATTGGGCGGAAAATTAAAGGGCAAAAATACTCTCAACAAATGTGGACATTTTCAACTTATTTTGAATTTATTGTAATTTAACGTTACTTAAGCTTTCCATCCATAACCAAATTTTCCAATATTCCGAATCAGAACAATATTTTTAAGTATTTTTTGAGAAAAGAGTGTTTTGACGAATTATCGTGGTTTTGGACAATTTTTGAACTTGTTTTTGGCCATTTTGACCCTACAAAGTGTCAAATGATATGGCTAGCACTCTATTCAATTAATTTTAAGTTCTTTGGGAGTTATCTGTACATGTTCCCATTAAGAGTGTTGAGAAGGAAGGCGTCATTTATGGATTTTGGACAATTTTTTGCTGGTTTTTTGGCCATTGACCCAGAATAATGTAAATTGGAATTGGTTTCACTCAAATCCGGTCATTTGTTGTTCCCTTGGGATGTACCCCACAACTGTTCGATGAAAATTTTGAGAAAATAATGCAAATATCAATTCCTATTTTTGGACTAGTTTGCCTTTTTGCCATTTTTTACCTTTTACCCCAAAATTAAAAAAATAGATGGCCACACCCATACGCTTTGTAGTCCATGAGGAGGAGAATCCACTTGGTTGGATGTTTTGTAACATTACGGGGGACGACGGCGTCAAAACTTTTTCTGATCACTTTTTGCCTTAATGGCCCGGCGTCTATATTGAATGAAACTTGGCCGTTATTACTATTGGGTCGTAGCTGTCTTCTGTGTGACTTGCATTTCCCTGAAGGTACAGTCACACAGAAGACATCTCCCGACCAATTACCCTCTTCCCCGACTACACAAGACCGGGCATATTTGTTCAAAATCGGCTATAGTCCTTTTCAAACTTTGCAAATTTACCATTTTTATCCCAACAAGGATGATTAGGTCTGCGGTTTCCCCGTCGTGAACGGAAAAGGGATGCTGAACGCCACAGCAGTAGGCGACAGATCCATGAAATTATGGCACGCTCCACGTATAAATCATGGCGAGTTTTCCGCGCATGTCGAGTTTCAACCGCTGTGTATCGAGTTTTCCCCCCCATATGTCGAGTGTGCAGCTTATATGTCGAGTTTTACAGCGCTATCTTTTCAGTTTGCCCTCTATACATCGAGTTGTGCTCTTCTATAATTGGTGAGTTGACATAAAACAATGTCTCAGTTTTACGCTCCACGTAAAAATCATGGCGAGTTTCCCGCGCATGTCGAGTTTCACGCGCGCGATGTGTATCGAGTTTTCCTCGCCATAATGTCCGCGTGTACAGCGTTATAGTCGAGTTTACAGCGCTATAATAATTCCAGTTTGTTTGCCCCTCTCTACAATGAGTTTTGCTCTCTATAATGGTGAGTTTGACATAAATCAGTTCTTTTCAAAATCTCGATAAACGACATATTTTTTCTCACAATAGGGAACGCGAATATTTTTTGTGTATGTGTAAAAAAAAACCATGTCGAGTTTGCTCATGTTGATAAAAAAATCATGTCGTGTTGCTCATGTTGAGAAAAAAAATCATGTCGTATTTTGCTCAGGTTGAGAAAAAAAATCATGTTCCAGTTTGCAACATGTTGAAAAGAAAAAATCATGTCATTTTTTTAAAACTCGGCATGTATTTATTCTTGACAGGATTTATTCCTTGGACAATTATTTATGAACCTCGGCAACAATAGATTCAACTGAATAGGCACGCTGGTACTCTCGACCTATAGCGGTAAGGCGGGGTAAACTCGATATACAGCGCAGAAACCGCCATGATTTGATACTTGGAGCGTGCAATATGAAATCAACCAGATCAAGCATGTTTAATTGGCGACGCCACTTTATTCAGTTCCCAATCAGTCGCCGACCGTGAAACGACGGCACAGTTGTGACATGTCGCTGTCAAGCCTGCTCGTCGATTGGTCGCCGCGTTGTTGACGCAAAAAGTCCAGTCCACATAGAAGACAACATGCACGCGAACAGACCCAACCTCTTCCTAACTACACAACCACAGTTTTTCAAATAGCTGCCGTTATCCTTGATCAAACTTACAAAATTTACAAGACAAGAGTTGCTCAATCGCCTAGCAGTATGCGACAGCATCATAAAGTTAACAAGATCAAGCATGGTCACTTGTTCAGTTCCCAATCAGTTGCCGACCTTAACACGACAGCACATGTTGCTGTCAAAACTTAAATTCGGTGACTTCTTAATCTTCTGTAGTTCGTGCTGAGTTAGTCGCCGATTTAAACAATGGCCAGGTTTTGCTTGCATTTTCTCTCCCGCTTGCCGACCACTGCTATGGCAACGCTCCACGTATCCAATCATGGCGAGTTTTATATGCGCTGTATATCGAAGTTTAAGAGGTAGTTAGAAGCCGCCGCTATAATGTCTGTAGTTCAAAACAATCGCTCCTATCCAGTTTGAACTTATGTGGCCGCGATTTCATAAATCATGTCCCAGAATAAATCTAATCCAGAGAATAAAATCATTGCCGGTTTTAAAACCCCTGGACATTATTTTTTTTCAACATGTGGCAAACTGGGACATGATTTTTTTCTCAACCCTGAGCAAACTCGCCATATTTTGTTTTCTCGCCAAATTAATTTTTTTTCTCACATGACAAACTCGACATGATTTTTTTTTACACATACAACAACAAAAATCATGTCAGTTTTCCTCATGTTGAAAAAAAAATCATTTCGAGATTGAGACTGGACAATTCATGATTTATTGGTCAACTCACCATATAGAGAATCCAGCACACTCGATGTATAGAAGGGCAAACTGGAATTAGCGTTGTCACTCGACATGATAAACGCTGCACACTACGACATAGGCGAGGAACTCGATACAAACAACTCGCGTGCAACTCAAACTCTGACATGCGGGCGGGAAAAACTCGCCATGATTTGATATGTTGGGACAAACTCCGTAAAATGGACTGATGTATGTCAAACTCACCATATAGAGAGCACAACTCGATGTATAGAGGGCAAACTGGACAGATAGCGCTGTAAACTCGACATATAACGCTGCACACTCGACATAAAAAAAAAAAAAAAAAAAAAAACGTTTTGAAAACGTGAAAAAGTGTCTACACATTCACGTGTTTTTAACGTGTTAAAATGACGTCAAAGTGACCAATTTTAAAACGTTTTTAACGTTGTCACAACGTCATTTGGCTAGCTGGGCGCTGCCAGACCGCTCCTGTGTTCAAGCCGACCTTCCCGATTCCAAACCCGCCATGATTTTTTAAGCTGCAAGAAAAAAAATCGTTTTTTCAAACAGTTCCAGGAAAAAAAGGTTTTTTTCAAATTTGCCACGTGCATATTGCTGTTGAAACGACCGACTCCTGTGCGAATCCTGTTCAAGTTTCTAACCAGGCAGTGTTCCATGTGTGTAAGATGTTGAATGGAGAGCGCAGTCACTGTCTGCGGAGCTGGTGTGATTCTTTTACAGTATTATGCAACATGTGCTTGTTGTCCAACAGAGCCTTGTTCACCAGTTTATGTGTGTGATGTTCTCTCCGAAGCAATGAATGATGGGAACTATGTTCAAGAATGAATGATGGGAATTCTTCAAAGGGACATGAGGGGATTTTCTGAGGATACAAATTACACTTGATTGTGTAACAGACTCCTGAATATTATAATTTCTGTATTATATTAATTAAATCATGTTAAATTTAATCATATAAATTATGTGCGAGGAGAACTGGCAAATATGAAACTTGCAATGTGTTGTGCAATAAGCATGACTTATCTGATTGACCTAGTTCTAAATGGACTAGTGTGTGAGAACTTCCTGAGACAAACATGTCAGAAGATGTCCGCAGTCAGAGGACAATTGGAGCCCAGTGTCTTATCATCGTCATTCTAAGAACTGGACAGAGGTTCTTTGTTTACCTATAGGAAGCAAGATTGCACACCTGTTGAAGAACAATAGATTTTGTGCAATTGCTATGTCAATACACTTCGAGCACAGGATGTGGATTTCCTTTAAACATGTTTCAGCGAACTGAAAAGATGACGAAATGTTCGTCTTGTCTCCGCATGTTTTGTTGCATCATGGGAAATTCTCTAAGGACAAATTCTGTTGCAAGTTATTTCTCCTTGCCAGTTGACAAGAGATTTCATCGAGTGTAGACCTCTCGAACAGAAGGTGGGGAACTTTCATAACATTTGATTTATAAAAATCTTATGTTCTTTATTATATTTCTGGAAAGTTGTCAGAATCGTCAGAGCTGCATAAAATGTGGTGCCTTTGGAAAAGCAAAGGTTAACATTAAAATTCCAGCAGGACAGCTTCTGTACCAGTGACGTTCACCTTTAACGCACTGAGTACCTGTATGGACATACCGAGTTGCAGTTATACTTCCAGTAGTTCTTCAAGTCTACGAGTTTACAAATTAATCGGCCGGTCTAGACCAAAAGGACTTTTGCGATAACGCGAAACTAGTTGAACTGTACCAGCAAGATCGCCAAGATTTATATGTGGACCTGATTCTACAAGAGACTGGTGCGCACCCAACAAGAACTGTGAACTATTGTATGATTTATGAGATGCTGTGTGTTTAATTTGATTTTTAAGTAGGTAAGAAATATAATAATTGTGTGCATTGTTAATATCGTGTGATTGAGCAGATTTAAAGAGACATGAGGAGATTTCCAGGAAGAAGCGCCCCCAATTTTTCTCGAACCCCGGTTTTTTACATATTTGAAATGCTTACCAATGTATTAGATCACACCTGAAGTGAATAAGCCGAATACGCCGTCTTTATGTAATAAGATTAAGATTTAGTAGTTTTTCTCTTGCACGTTAAAGTCAAAGCATGGTTTTCTATGGGGAACGATTACGATAGCAGGCGAGTTCAAAAGAAGGTTTGCGATTTTCTTTTGGACCTGTTTGTCCAATAAACCTTCGAAAAGGTCTCGGTAGGTGGTCTACGTCTACAACCGATCCAGTGAAATTGACGAAATTCGATCCTAAAAAAAATCTCATCCTGTCCAACTTTACATTATGTATTTAAAATAATTGTTTTGAATTTACTCTTGGTCACAGTCAATCTTCTAAAATAGTCATTGGTGAATTTGTTTATTGTTGGAACAACGCGTTGGTTATTTTAGACTGGGACGTCTCGTAACATTGTTTGTAGAACACCTATACTGCGACCACCGCTCCACAAAATATTGAGTTAAAAGTCAATTCCTTTCAGTGGAGCGGTTGGGACTGCAAAATTGTGGGACAGACCCGCCCCTCCCCTCGGTACAACAAACGCAACCACTTCTATTCAAAAGCTAGTGGGTCAAAAAATCATGTTTTTTAGCCTAAAAAATTACGGAAAATCAATATTTATTTAATTTTTTAGCAAAAACAATTTAATCATGATGAATACGATCACTCTCTACCATTTATCTTATAGATTCAAGTTTTATACATATATAAAGGGTCTAAGAATTACGCCCCAAAAGCAACCTTTTCCTTAAAAAATCTCCTTTCTAATCACCGTCACACCACAACGAGTATAAAAAGAAAACACTTATGCACTGTATAAAACATATACCAATAACAAAAAGGATCACCATAAAAACAAAGATTTAATATTTTTAACGTTAACAACATTTGTTTAAAATAAAATTTTGCCTTAACTTTGCAGCCCAAAATGCGTTTTCGGCCTAGAAATATCCCTGCCACCAAATACTTTTCAACCACGACCATCATTTTTTAAATCTCATATATTTATATTTCAAGTAAAGATGATGGTGTTTTGTGTACGAGGGGAGGGGTTTCTCACCGGGTTAACTCCAAAAAGGCCTCGCGCTGGCCACTGCGTTATTTATGATGCGTAAAATCTTAAAAAGCTGAGTATATCCAAAAATTACAAAGGTTACCCATTACTGACTACCATATGTTCCTAATAAACGCACCGGGGGCGGTGCCATTTGCTTCAAAAGGGAGGGCGTTATTACAGTCAAAAAATTGGGAAGTCAAAAATCCCGCAAAAATTACACTTACACACGCTTATTTTCGCTGATTTACCATTAATACAAACAAAAAAGCAGGGGGGACTCACAACTGTGCACAACAGCGAGTATGATACGGAGTACACCACGTCCCGGCCATTAAATCACAGGCTGATTTAGGTAAGCTTAAATCATTTTCTTGAATTGGTTTTATCCAAAATCCGAGGGGCGTTTATTAGGCAGGGCGTTTATTAGGAACAACACGCGTATAGGTTTACTAACTCTGAAAGCACTAAGATTTTTTTTACTCCCAGTAAGAGTTGTGTCCTTTTTTTCATATCAGCTCAGTTTTAATCAACACTGAGCTTTTTTTTACAGTGAAGGTTTTCGGTGTGTCCTTGGTGAAGATATTCATGAGTAGCCTAGAGTTAAAGACTTTTTACGGAATAAAGCTGTAAATCCTAGTCAAATCCTTTGATCCTTTATAGAAGATTTTCATGCTAGGCTAATTCTGCGAGGCTTACATGAAGGATAAACCAAGTAAAGGTTTCTTGGACAAGTAGAAACAGAAATCGGCCCTGCTCTCCTAATCCACCCTGGCTATAGAGCGACATGTGAGATTTTCTGTCGTGCACGATTAGGAAAAATAACTATCTTGATATACGGTACACGGCGTTTTCGGCAAATCCACTTAGGGTTATCTTGATATATTGAAAAGCCAATACTACAACAAAAAGAAACCGATTTTGGAAAAACTATAGGCGCGCAACCTCTTCGCTAATATCATCGATCTCCATAGCGCTAGAATTACAATGACATAATTCCCCCCCCCAGGGGAAATATGGTATTCTTTTCACCCTTCAAAACCTTAACTGAAACTCGTCATATCAAAATTGTTACGTTGACGATCACCTTTACACCCTGGCTTGTAATCTTCATGAAACATGACACATGGAACATAAATCTCTCTAAGACAGTACTTGGAATATCAAATTAGACATGGCGTTTCTAAACAAATAACCTTTTGGACGCGGCATAAATGCCCACATCCACAGTCCGCCGGCCCATACAGTTTTCGAAATCCGAAATGTAAAGTATACCATTCCAAAGTACAATTCAATTGACGGGACACCCCCCCCCCCCCCCACACCACATCCCCCCCCCAAGTTACAAAACAAAACCACCCCCCCCCCCCCCCCACCACCCCTCCCCCCCCCCCCCCCGCCCCCCCCCCCCCCCCACACCCCCCCACCCCCCTCCCCCCCCCCCCCCCACCCCCCACTCTCTTCTCTCTTTTTCCTTTTTATCCACATCTCCACACACACCCCCCCCCCCCCCCCCCCCCACCCGACCAATAAAAGAAAAGAAACCCAAGAAAAAGAGATGAGAGGGGGAAACAAAGCCAAAATGGAAGACCAAAGGGTGGAGATGAGAAATAAGTCAAAAATCACTGAAACAAATTAATCGGCAGAAATGTAGTCTAATTTTCACAAATTGAATAAAGATCATTGACACGAAACAATGCTGAAAATGTGCTTTCGTTTTTTACATAGTTAGAATTGCTGTCCAATGTAACTGAAGTGAATAAACCCGAAAACAAAGTCTTTTGTCAATGACAAAGATGATTTATAGTATTTCTTGTGGCACGACAGCAGGCTTCTCGACAAGGGGCCAATTTGAATAGCAGGCAAATTCAAAACTTAGTTCGTTAGCTTTATTTTGAAACTTGTTTGTCCCAATAAATCTTCAAAGCGTTCTCGGTGCAAAATTCGACAGAAAAAAAAATGATTCTCAGAATAAAAAAATCGTCGTGCACTAAAATGACACATTGTCTTCACTGTAATGGCATTTCGACAAATAAAAACGTGTCGTTCGTTAATTAGTCATGCAAATTGATATTAAAACTTTAAGTCGTGAGAATACGATATTGTAATAAATTCGCTTCTTTCAGCATTAATCGACACAGTTTTCAAACAGGATTTCTAAAACGATAAATATTTCGTATGACTAGCATTCCTGTTTTAATTCGTGTCAAAAGTGAGCACCACAGAGTGTTTAAGTTTGTGTGTTTGTTTTCTGTGAAGAACTGGTGAGAAAGGAATTAGGGACAGCGGTAAGAGCGGGGCGAGACCGAACGGGAACGAGATATAGTCGTGCCAATATCAAGTACACAAACAGAAACATGATTAAGTGTCCCGGGGTTGTTCAAAAACCACTCGCAAAATTCGTTTGAAATGAATATGGTTATATATTTCCACAGCATCGGGGATTTTCGGTGTTCTACGGAAATACCAAGCAGGTACATTATGCGATCAAATAAAGGGGAGGGCACCAAAATTAGGACGGGGTTCAAGTTCATGTTCTTTTCTAATTCCCACGCGTTGTTTTTTCCCAAACAGAGATCAAGAAACCGAACAGAAACTGTAAGGAGTTAGCCAACACACGCTGTTTTATTCAAAAGTAACACTTACCCGTACTGCTTGGTGTTAAGATTGTATTACTTTACACACTTTAAGAACAATTAAGGTAACCGATATCAAAACTATTGCACCGCCATTTTGAATTTTGAGAAAAGGCTCCGTGTGGAGGGTGAACTCTTTTGCATATCGTTGTATGGTCATGGTGGAGATTTTCGCGGTTTAATAGCGAGTGAAAAATCATGGATGTTTAAGAGATGATGTGACGACGCCGCGTGCATTAGTTAGCATTTTCTACGCTAACACCACTGAAGAAAAATATTTTTTTAACCAAAATGCTATCAATATGGGTTTTAGATCAACAAATGCCGGGACTTTACTTAAATACGTTTTTCAAGCATATGACTTAAATGTGCATGATATTTTGTTATGCTGCATATAAATTCAACAAAATATATCTTGGAAATAAAGACATTGTGTATTGATACTTGCACGTTATTAAAGTGTTAAGTTACCCAAGTCGATTGAGTCATTCTACTGTATCAATTAGGGATTGAATTTAACTCTTGGCCGGGTTTGTATGTTCACTTGTCATAACGGAGCGTGACTTGATATCAAAATGTGGTCTAAAGTTCAAGCGCTATATCTTTCTCTTTGTAAAAGCGGGAAGTTCAGTAACTGCATGACATGGGAGGGTATGGGTATCAATCATTCTTCATTTTCACATTCTTCACTGCAAAAAATGGTGTCTTGGCAAAAGACACTTCATGTGTCATCAGTTTTGAGACATGTATCTATTTAGACACAAAGACATGCAAGACATGTTCAAATGTCACGTCTCTTTGCAAGACACTAATTTACAAGTCATGTTTTTATGCAAGACACTCCGGTTTTGTAAGACGTGTCTTTTGTCATCATTCTGGAGACATGTCTGGCTGGAAGACGTATCTTTGTGTCTTAGGTCATGTTTTTATTTATTCTATTTTTGTTTATTTCTATTATTGAAGACATGCCATTGCCAAGACATGTCTTACATATGACGCCAAGACACCATTTTTACAGTGTTGGCCCATTACCAGTATTATAGGCCTACACTGTAAAACCGGTGTCTTGACACCATTTAGTGAGACATGTCTTGGCATAGATCAACAACAACAAAATCAAAGAAAATAGAAGCAATAAAAATACCATTTAAGACACAAAGACATGCCCTTCATCAAGTTAGTTATGTCTCAACACTTGCTTCAAGACATGCCTTGCGAAGCTGAACTTGCATGATCGTAATTTGTGTATGAGTGTCTTACAGAGAAACATGACGTTTGAACGTGTCTTGTACAGAAACGCGAGTTTGTGTCTGGCTTGACACATGTCTAAAAATTGACTTCATATGGCGTGTCTATTCCCAAGACCAGTTTTACAGTGCAATATGATGCTTTTAGAACCTTAGAAGCGAGCGCTCAGACTGTCATATTTGCCAAAATGCATGCAAGAATTCCATAAATTACCGTTTGGAAATCCCAAATGCCCAAATCCAGCAGATCGTGTCCGGCCCCCCTGGTTTAAGTCGTATTTTATTCCCCGGATTTATTCTTTCTACTTTGATGACAGCTTTGGTCAAAACATGTTTGTTTGCCGTAATCCTCGCTTTTACGTGTTAAACCAATGACAACGTCTAAAATTAGGATTTCTTAGCCGCCCTGCCCTGAAGAAATTATGAATTTAAAAGGGCGCCATCTATTTATTATTTTATTTAAAAATATTTGTTTATCGTATTTAATTATTCCAAGCATGATTTTTAAAATATCAGCACAACATTATCATAGGTTTAATGTTAGAAAACAAGTACATAAAAATAAATTTGCGAGAAAACAAAATATCCAACAGATTGGAGAATTAAAACAAAATCTTTGTTGAATATCGGACTACAAATTAAATTTCAGTATTTTGGTCAAGTTCCCGTCGATTTTTATCTCCGTAGGAGTTAATGGTAAGAACGAAAAGGGGGATCAAATGAGGGTCGGTATTTTTTTAACATGTCAGACTATAGATTTTCAATAGCTGTCATTTTGTATTGAAATTACTCATTTTGATGAAAAATTGCATTGAAATCACTCATTGTGATGAAAATTTATATTGAAACCATTACTTTTTGAAGACAATCATTCTGAAAGACTCTGCAACCATTTCTCACTGAAGACTACTTTTAAAGGTGCATTTCGTGTTCCAGCACCTTCTGTTTTATTTCATATTTCACTAGATATCCTTGAGACGCCTAGTTCACAAATTTTGCGTTGATCCGGATATTGCGGTTTTGTGTTATGCGCAATTTCTTGTTTCCCACGGTCCCATAGGCCACTGTTCTGTAATTTCTGTTAACGAAATACAATTGCGAAGTTTACAGATATTTCCGAATTTGCACGTAAGATTAGTTACATAAGGATTACCGATAAGGCTAACGGTTCAGATTATGTATAAAAATCCTCCGACTTTTTTAGGTAAGTCGGGGACGAGGTTTGTGGATCACGCAATGTCGATACTTTAATCATTTAACACGAAAGACTCGTCTCGCCTATATTTGAAGCATATTACCGTCACTCGAGAGATCCATTTCAGAAGTTCGGAAGCACTACGAGTCTCCTCCGTGGTTGCTTTGCTTGTGTGTGTGTGGTTTGATTGTGGTGTGTGTGGTGTGTGTGTTTGTTCATACTTCTGCAGGCCAGAAAAAGAGTATCTTTTCTTATAATGCTAACCCCTGTTTGTGTTTCTGTCTGTTCTGTCTGCCTGTCTGTTTTTTTTTTCCCTTGCCTTAAATGTTCTTTTATTTTTTGTTCATGTGTATTGATAAGTTTATAACACAAGTATAAGGTATTTCACTAACCAATGTTGGTCAATTAACTTTTACGGGAGAATGTACCCACATCATGAAACTGAGCGTTTTATTAAATGCTTCAAGAATCTTGAGGATTTCCTGCCCTTTTTCGAGCATCAAATAAAATATCTTACTCTTTGCTCCTTATAGCACCTGCCCTTTGAGAAGGAAAAGGAGGGCTTTTCGGGGAGGGGGTTACTCGGGGATGGTTTTTTACTGGGGGGGGGGGTTGCTTGTAAGCATGTCACACAAAGTCCTATTATGCTGACAAACACTTTCACTTTAACATGTATCAAAATAGCTTCACTTTGCTGGATAAAAGAAGATGCCGTCATTGGTAAAACCCGGCATGTACATCACATAAGTTGTCATGGCCTATCGTTTATCCATTTATTTTGGGTTATTTAATCGGCTAAAACATTTGCGCAAGCCCCGACTGCTGAATTTTGAACCTTAGATTCGGTCATTTTACCATTCGCTTCACATTGCCCCCCACCCCCCCCCGGCTCTGCATCAGACAACACTAGGCCAGGGGGACTGCTTTAGTATCACCATTGTTTTGAAAACAAGTTGACGAAAATCAAATTGACTTACCTAGGTCAGTGGAGGTCACAAACTATTTCGCGAGTCTGCTATACACAGCCCCTATAGGTTCACACCACTAAATACTGGTCCCCTGCGTTCCTGTACAACATGGACAGATGAAAACGTCATTTTCTCCTCAATGGAACCTCTCATACCTTACAGCTAACATTCTGCTTGAAAGATAAATGCATATCTCCTACCCAATCAATAATGAAATTAGGGTATTTATCCTCCAAAATTTTTCGAGCTCTGGACCGGAGACTAGTCCATGCACCGTGGACCTGGAGGTCACAGCATTTTTTCGCCAGGTGTTCCCTGTAGAATACGGTTAAAATTGTTTTGTCGGATCAAAATACACATCAAATGACCACCTTTTTTTGATATTCCTACAGAATTTTAATACTCAATTGCATAGCAACCATGATTTGCACCCAGAATCTCGCCATTTCTCTCAGTTTTTTAGGGTATACTTTGGCGGGTCACCAAGAAAAAAAAAACACTCATTTGAAGTGGGGGCTGGACTTAGTTTCTCATGTATTTTACTGTGTGAATCATAACTTTGTGTGGTATATTACATCTAACTAAACATTTTTTGTTTGTTTTTTTTTTTTTTTTTTTTTTTTTTTGTTTTTTTTTTTTTTGGTTGTCACGAAATATGCCAAAATCTGATTTTTTTCGATTTTATGGTTTAGGCAAATCATGTGCCTTGAATTAATTCATTAACTTTTTAAACTTTTTTTTTAATCAAAACTATTGTCAATAAAAGAATCAATAAGAGTACTATTGTTTTGCCCAGACTGGTCTACAATAATTTTACTTTACCCTTCGCAAACCATTATATGGATACCCGTTCCTTTGTTCACACTTTCCTTTTCAAAGGAATTTTTATTTATATACACCGCCAACTGGCGTTGTGTCATCATGTTTAAAATCCTTGATTCAATACCTGCCGACACGATTTAAACTGTTAATCACCAAGCCTCTAGAAAACATTTTCGCATTTTCGCGCATATCCCTTGTATGCTACTTGTAGTGAACATATTCTTTTTTTTTTTTTTTTTTTTTTTTTTTTTTTTTTTTTTTTTTAAATATTAAGTTTTTGATGTAAAATTTCACATCTATCCATAAACTCTATCACGCATGTATTTGAGTGGAACAAGAGCATGTCCTCGTTCGTTTATTCATACAAAAAATCCGAAATAACCTTACAGTGGAATTGATTCTTCAGTTCCAACAGTTTTGGAATAAGAAGATATTCCTTGACAACATACAAATTTCAGAATTTTTCGGCAAGATTTCGTTTTTACATGTTAAACCAATGGTGATGTCTAAATTTGGGATTTCTTGGCCGCCCTCCCCTGTCGCCAGCGACGAGAGTAATACGCCCGATATTATAGATTATGTTTTTTGTCAGGGGGGCTAGGACACGATCTTCTCGATTTGGGCACTGGGGATTTCCAAATGGTAATTTGGGGAACTGCTACGTGCATTTACTATGACAGTCTCGGTCCCAGTGGCATTAAAAATCATCTCTTAAACCTTTGTTCAAAAGATCTTAGTAATATCATGATAAATTAAGAAAAAATTATTGACTTCAAAATCCGTCGGGGTTAGTGGATTAACCCCGCTGCAAAATAGTGTAATTTCCAATAACGGTCATTTAGATTTAAATATTCGTGACCAGGCCTAATCTTTAGTCAAGTCTGTGTGTAACCGTTCGATATGCGTAAGAGCGCCCTCCTATCGTCAAGTCTTTGAAACAGACTAGCACCCGGAAGTTGATGCCGTTTTGAATTTGCTGTTGCTGTTAGGTTGGCATGACCTACCCCCCTGTTTTTTGTCAGGTGGTTGGACATGCCAACCAGCAACAGCGAATTCAAAACGGCAACTTCCGGGTGCTAGTCTGTTTCAAAGACTTAACAGTAGGAGGCGCTCTTACGCATATCGAAGGGTTACACACAGACTTGACTTAAGACTAGGCCTGGTCACGAATATTTAAATCTAAATGACCGTTATTGGAAATTACACTATTTTGCAGCGAGGTTAATCCACTAACCTCGACGGATTTTGAAGGCAATAATTTTTTCCTAAATTATCATGATATTACTAAGATCTTTTGAACAAAGGTTTTAAGAGATGATTTTGTAATGTCACTGGGACCGAGACTGCCATAGTAAATGCACGTAGCAGTTCCCCAAATTACCGTTTGGAATCCCCAATGCCCAAATCGAGCAAATCGTGTCCTACCCCCCCCCCCTGTTTTTTGTGTTACCGTCGTGTTTTTCACAAAAATCCCATTCGCGCTTATAATGGTGTTTTTAGTGTATACCGCTCACGACGGTAAGCAAGAGTGGTAACTGTGATCGCTTTGTATTTCTAGTCTTTGGAACATTAAAGCAATATTAGCACTTTTTTTCAAGAGCGCCCCCAATTTTCAAAATTTTGATATTTTTGCACAGCTATGTTGGTAATTGTCTAGAAAACTACACCTGCAAACGAGAATGCTCAAAAATGCGTATTTATCATAAAATGAGCGATTTTTGTAAACAACTAATAGATGAGCGTAGATACGTACATGGCGCTATTTCCCGACTATTTCATATTGGAAGGCCGTTTCCAGCAGCCGTTGAATTATTATCGGTCTATTTTCGCCAATTACAGAGGCATGTCGAAAGTAATTTTCAACATGTTCAATAGAGTGTAAACGAAGCTAAATAGATTGTACAGCAATAACAAAGGAAATAATGCATTGAAATCTGTCGTCATTGATATTTTACCTTGTGCATTCGACTGTATAGACTTCCTATTAAGTATCCCTCGGAATAATTCTAGTCAATTTTAATAGGCAGGCAGTTTATAGGGGGCACGTCTTACAAAATTGGGAATTTTCTATTTCTATTTCTGCTATCTTACAAAATAGGGAATTACCTATTACCTGTTTTGCTATATTTGTTATTCTTCGATGTATAAAAATCTCAAATTGTTCCTGGATCCTGGTCCAGTAGTACATGTATATAATTGAGCAACAATATCGTTTTGAACTTACATTCAACAACTGTTCTGACGTTCGTGTCGCATAGGTGAGTAAAATATAACAACACAATATGTATTTACATCCTCAGAAGGTACGATACTTAAAAGGTCCGTTATTCCAAAGGTCTGCTATTCCGAACACGCATATTCCCATACATTTATGGGAGTCTGCTATTCCGAAACGGAATAACGATCGCGGGTTCGGAATAGCGGGTCTTCGGAATACTCAACGACCTCCGCAATTGCAAAGTGATCTGATATGTAAAGCCGATGTTCTTTTCTCTTTAGTATAGTATTAACGCCATATATCCATAGTAGAGCAGGAGCGCAATCGTAGGGACCTTATTTAAGGAATTCGTTTACCCCCCCCCCCAACTACAGAAAAAGGTTTAACACCTTTGGTAGTTAGTATGTACAAAGAGAAATTGACCTTTTTATCATTTTAGCCATTTTCACCCTATAACTCCCAAACCAATGGTCATTTTTGGAATCCTTATGACTAGACGCATAATATGGCATACATTTCAACATGATTGGAGCATTTTAAAAGTTTGACCCCTGTGTAACTTTAAATTGGCCATATTGAAAAAGTGACACCACAATTTGAGAGTACTAACTACCTAGCGTTGATATTATAGGGTCCATACTAACTACCAAAGGTGTCAAACCTTTTCTGTAGTGAGGGGTAAACGATGATGTTTGACCTGGGTCCGTGTTCCTCCTCTATAGGAAGTCAATCATTCTTTTTTCCTCTCTTTTTTCCAGTAATAAATAAGAAAGTGTGTAAAGTAGAATGTACCCTTCAAAAGTTTTACATTGGATAATTTAAATAGACTATTATGTCTAATTTTGCTTGCAGATTGAAGAAATGAATTGAATTTGTTATTTCACAGAAATAGGTTGTGATATGTAGGTAACCACCTCCTTAAAATTTTAATGCATTTTTTTCTTTTTCTTTTTCTTTTTTAAAGCCACCTCCCCGTGACTTGTTTGATTTTAGGTATTATGAAATTCACCTCTCCCCTTCCACTTACCAACTACGAAGTGCATTGGAATTTGCTACTTTGAAAGTTGTTAGTTTAAAGAAAATATCAAAATTAAAAAAACCCAAAAAAGATCAAAATATTTGAAATTTGCAAAACAGCTTAAAAGTAAAGGATCAGTCTGTCATTTTTTTGCAACTGAGCGGGTAACTGAGATATGGTTCTCCGTTCAAGTACGTGTTGTAGAAAGCGTCCGTGTGGACAGTAATGAGTAAAATGTCCGATTTTGTCGTTATTAGATAGCTTTTGGTCTTATAACTTGTAGGTTTACTCTTCATGTCTTAGAAATACTTGTTACGAGCATGCCAACTGCAAAATCGTTTTTCTGATTACAACATCACTGATATGCACTTAAGGGCCGTGCTAACAGTGGTTGGCTATAGAAGACGACCGTAATGGTGCTTGAAACATGCAACCCTTTCATTGTTTTATTTATTTAATTTTTGTTTGTTTTTACTATTGATTCACATTTTCCAATTTTATTTCAAACATGTAAAGGTAATCTCTGGGATCAAATGGTATGTAGACAAGTAACTTTGATTGCATCTGGGTTCTTCAACTCTTGCCACAGTGGATTCTTGAACGCTCTCAAATCGGAGGGGGGAGGGGCCCCTGACCTAGGAAATTTGGTACTGCTTTTTACTGGCCTTAAGTAAGCCCCATTTCACGCATCTCAAGCAGTTCCTAAGATCCTCATCAGTTTTAAATGTTTATTATTACTCTTCCCTTAGCGACTTCTATAATTCTCAAGTCATCTCCTAACAATTACACTATCTGTAATAAACTTGACACTATGCTTACATACCCATGCATTGTAGTATTAGCCAATGGGACTTCTCGAAAATACATCATCTCTCTAAATATATAGCTATATAGAGTTCTCGAAACTGTTCTAGATATTTCTGTACAGATCTAAAGATTCCAAATGCGTAACTAGAACTTTTCTTTATTAACTCTGTTATCCTTTACAAAGTATGATCAGCTGGCACGTTCTACCCGGGGTTCCACTGCTCAAGTATGACTGGTAGGAATTTTCAGTTTTCAGATTATGAGTAATCAATTTTTCGTGCCAATTTTTGTATAAAGATGGGTCACGTTTTCAATTTTTTAAAACAATTATTTGAAAATTTGACCAATTTCCTCAATCTGGAGATCAATTTGTTAAGCAGTCAAAATTTTGTTTTAAAAAATGGCAAATTTGTGTTAAATTTGGCCTAAATCTCTATGTGCTCAATTTTCGCTGAAAATTGTTATGAGTCCTACTTCCAGACTCTCGAATCCATGTCTCTGCTTAAACCAAACTTGAGAACAACATCCATCCTTGGCTTGTTGCCGAGATGTGCAAATATCTCACGAACAGGTATAAAATGAGTCGCAGACAAGTTTGTGTACTTTGCATCTCGTCCTGTGCAAACTCAAAAGATCTGTATCAGGACTGCTCGTGACGTACCGATTGGGGGTGGTGGAAAAAAGCCGGGAGCACTGACATTGGAAAGTGGTACATACATGTGTGGCCCTTACGACCCCATCTCCTGCCTCTCCAGTAGTTTCTAAGATCCCCAGTTGAAGATCAATTAGGTTATTAAGGTTATCATTTGGAAAATGTTTGTCTCATATGCTAAAATTTAGGCAGATCTTTAGTTCAGATTTCTGTTAAATTATAGTTCCTCAGAGACAAAAAAGTTCCAAGTCCACAGTTGGTCCTGTTTGGCACTTGCTGTAGCGTGTCATTAGGCATATGTTAGGACATCGCAATTTTATTCCCAGTGGAGCTCACTGGCTCGATTGCCTATACTCCTCCGGGGCTGCTAATTGATTCACACTAGAGTTGGTGACAGCAACAGTGATATTTTTGCCGATTTTTATGCTAGGTGCTGTGGCGTTGCACAGCTTATATGGTGACACGTGATTTATGATGTAGATAGATTGACCTTCATGAAGAACTGATTCGCTTGTATCATGTTTGCAATTGGATATTCATAACACATTGGCGGCCATTTTGAATTACAACATAGCACCACTTATATATTTTATATAATTGAAACTTCAACATACCCAGGAAAACTGTTGCATTCTTACTGCATAATATGTTGCTTAGGCTAATTGATGTTTACTACAATGTTGTCACAATTTCCTGGACTGGCTATTAATAACGTAATTCAAAACCTACGCATTACACATTGGCGGCCATTTTGAATTACAAAATAACATCTATTTAAAATTTTATGTTATAAATAATTAAACCATCAACAAACCTGGCACTATTTATCTTGTTTTATTTAATTAATTTTATAGACTATGTAAACAACTTCAAAGCCAATATATATGTTTTAATAGGAGAAATTGGCGGCCATTTTGAAAAAATGCTGTTTTCTCAGCTCGCACACATTTTCAATTTTTGCATCATCACTTTTCTGTTATCTGAAGGTACCTGCTACCAAATAAAACCATTGAGACAATGTTAGAAATGTTATTGAATCCATAAGGAGTTGATTTCAACTTGTTGTCTAATTCTCAGTGACGATTTTCATCGCAGAGGGCGCTTTTTTCAAAATGGCCGCCAAAATGGTAAAAAAGCTATAAAAAATAAAATAGTCGTGTATAAAGTGCTTCAGAAAAATTGATTAAGTCTAGTTTTCAATGTGGACTTTATTGATTTATCCATATTCAGTTGTTTTCAACCTAATATCAAATTCTCAATGACAGTTTTCATTAATTGAGGGCGTTTTTTTTCAAAATGGCGGCCAAAATGATAAAGTTTTCAATGATAGAGGGCACTTTTTTCAAAATGGCGGACAAAATGATGGGGACATATACTCTAACAAATAGAATAGTCATGATTTAGGAACGCCATCTCCCTGGTAAGGTCTTCCATGTTAGCTTGATCCAGAGGTTCGAGCATGGGCTCAGCTAGGAGGCGCAGGGCACAGTTCAAGTCCCATGCTGGGACAAGCGACTTCCTGGGAGGACACTCGTGAAACATTCTCTTCAAGAGGTCATTCTGGACAGGTGAATTAGACAAGGTAGACCCCCCTGGGAAGCCATGATGGACGGAAGCTGCGGCAGTGCGGCAGGCTCTCATGGAGCGTGCGCTGGCCCCTTGTTGCTGAAAACCCATGTGAGGAACTCTGCTACGTTTCCCAAATAGGCCTTATATGTATAAGGATTGACTTTGTTGTCTTGGCACTATGCGTGGTACTTCCTGATGCGGACATTGTAAGCCTTTCTCGTTGAAAGATGTCTTGATTTTCCTGCCAGGGCAGCAGCCTCTTCAGAAAGGCCTGCTGCCGTAAAGGATCTGATGAAAGTCGCCATACAGTCAGGTGAAGGGTCTGAAATGTTGCTAGAGGAACTTGAGTCTTGTCAGGGTTCATCAAGAGGTCTCTGGGTATCATCGCTATCAGGGAACGCATATAACGAGATCCTGTCCTAGCTGATCGTCATCGCGTCTATGGCGAACGACATCTGGTCCGCTCCCCAGGAACAGTATGCTGCGCCGGGAGCTGGTTGTTCTCCGCCACTGCAAAAAGGTTGATTAGAGGCCACTCGAGTCTGTTGAAGATCACACTGTTGGGTTGAGGTGCCATTCCACCGACAAGTCCTGACCTTGGTTGGAGCATGGATGGTTTTACCCGCAATAATGGACGATGGACTGCCTAGACCTTGATCCTGTGGCACTGGCACCATATCAGCAGCTTGATTGTCTGTTGACAAAGTGTCAGGCTGCGGGTACCTATATCCTACATAACAGTTACACGGTGCTTTTGACAAATTGGTCCACTCAGGCATGACATAGCATGCACATAGATTTACGACTGAGTTTCGGGAACGGACCCTGCTTGTTTATATAAGTCACTACCGTGAGGTTGTTGCGGCATAGGATGATCGTCTGCTGGTCCTTGACCTTGGGAAGTAGGCGCCGTAATGCCAGGGGGACCACCCACAGCTCCAGAAGGTTGATGTGATGCTTTGCAATGGCTGGAGTCAAAGACACTGCCAATCGCCAGCCTTCCCAGTGGGCTCCCCAGCCCGTCTTGGACGTGTCAATGGTAGGCGTGGAAGCGGGACTGCCCGGTGAACCTTTGGAGAGACCTATATACCCTTCGACATTCAGTCTCTCTCTTGGGGTGGAACTTGGATAGATTGTGAAGCTGTATGTATCTCATACGGGCATTGGGGAAGGACTGCTGTGAGGCTGGCGACAAGGCCAAGAAGCCGTAAGTGTAACCACAGTTTGGCTGGAGCCGTCTGCCTGGGAGGTAAAACGATTCCGCCACCGTGAGAGGAAGTACTTTCTGGAACCACATCTGTCTGGGCCAGTGTGTGCTATTAGAAGCCTGTTGCACCAGCTGGATCTCGCTCGAGAGCTTCTTCGGCACCCTGGGTATCATCGCTATCGGGGGAACGCATATGACGAGATCGTGTCCCAGCTGATCGTCATTGCGTCCATGGCGAACGCCATCTAGTCCGCTCCCCAGGAACAGTATGTCGGGAGCTGGTTGTTCTCGGCTGCTGCAAAAAGGTCGATTAGAGGCCGCTAGGGTGATCGTCTGCTGGTCCTTTACCTTGGGAAGTAGGCGCCGTAATGCAAGGCGGACCACGCCTCCAGAAGGTTGATGTGATGCTTCGCAATGGCTGGAGTCCAAGACACTGCCAATCGCCAGCTTTCCCAGTGGGCTCCCCAGCCCGTTTTGGACGTGTCTATGGTGAGCGTGGAAGCGGGACCTTTGGAGAGACGTCTATCCCCATCGACATCCAGTCTCTCTTGGGACTGAACTTGAATATAACCTGAAGCTGTGTGTATCTCGTACGTAGGGGCATTAGGGAAGGACTGCTGTGAGGCTGGCTATAAGGCCAAGAAGCCGTAACCACAGTTTGGCTGGAGCCGCCTGCCTGGCGAGAAGGTTCCATTCGCAGAGGAAGATGGCTGTTGTTCTCTCTGCTGTCGTGAACACCTTCCCTCTGCCGAAGTCTATGACCAAGCCCAGGAACTGCAGGGTCTGGGATGGTTGGAGGGCTGACTCCTAGTTGAGGATTAGTCCATGGGAGCTGACAAGGCTGCAGGTCTTCCAGATTTGAAAGCTAAGGGCCTCTGAAGATGGTGCAGTGATTAGCAAATACTTGTATTTTTCTTTTTATTTAGAGTAATAACATGTGTATGTTTACTTTGGTACCCATCATTGCCAAATAAATACCAAGTTTGCTTGCATGAATGGCAAAAACGGTCGAAAATCCTCGATTTTGGCGATTTGCTTACACATTTTCGTAAAAATAAGCTCTCAGTTAAAAACCCTTGGTTGGACGAGGGTTAAACCCCTTAAAGTATATTGTTAGTATTTATGCATTAAGCATATAATAACAAAGGACCAATTTTAGCAAAAAAAATCATTATAACATGATATGGGCATTTCCATATATGGAGATTATTTGAAAAATATTGGCGGCCATTTGAAAAAGCGCCCTCACCAGTTAGAAAAGACTGAGAATTAGACAACAAGTTGGAAGTAATTCCTTGTGGTGTTATTGGACACATGAAAGTGAAAAACCAAACTTGGCAAACCTTCTGAAGTAATAGCAACAGGATGACGTGTGCCCCCTGACTAATAGAATTATTTTGAATAGAAATTAAAAATAGTCATCTATAACTAAAGATAGTCACCAAAAATGTTCAATTCCAAAGTTAAAGATGAATCGGATTTTTCGTTTTAAATTGCAGTAAACATTTATGTACAGTATAACAGTGCCATAGGATACCGTGTATAACAAAAATTCCGGATCCGGAATTTTTTAACTTAATTGTGATTTTCTATATGAAGGACTTCGATTTGAGCTTAGTTATTTCACACAATGATTAGTATATGGACAAGCATTGTGTACATGCAAAAAAAAAAACACAATTTGTTTGAAAATTGAGTGCGCCCTCATCGGGAAATCTCTGAGTCAGCCTCACGCGCGCACAAAGAAAACGTTCATTCTTTTGCTCTCCAACTTGTACATGTTCATACGGTTGCATAGAGCTAGAATATTGTGACAAGAAGACATTTTACATTTTCCCAGTTCCTAATTTCAAGAACAAATTCATTTTTTACAATGTTGTTTCTTGTATTTTGTAGAACACACCATCTAGTCTTCGGGAACATCTTGAAGAAAAATGAATGCCGTAATTTCTGTTTTAGTGAGCGTCTGCTGTTTGTACTGCGTTTCTTGGGCACACCCGTCATCGTCACTGTGCCCATTGCAGCTGCAGCTCAGTCAAGAGCAGATAGATCAAATACAGGATAATTCTGACAGGTTGGTTAAAATTAGAGCAGGGTCTGGAGCATTTGCAACAGCTATGTCATTGCGAACACCCCGGCGAACACAAATGTAATTTTGTGTCGTCTGCAAGAATTGCAGAAACACATATAGGGATTACTCTGCATTGTGTCTATGTATCTATTTTTGGATCGTGATGTACTGAAGAGCTACACTGAAAACACAAACTAGTCACCCAGGTCAAAATTCCAGTTGATCCCAGAAGAACTGGCTTCAACTGGAACCAGTTGAAATCCGGTTGATCCCAGTTGAATACCCAGTTGAATCAGTTGATTCCGTGACCGAAAATGGAACAATTTTCAACTAGGTTTTTACTGACCAGTTGAACTCAGTTAAAGGTGCTTGTTCCGATTTATGTGTATTGTGTTCTCTACTTGATATGAGGGCCTGGCACTTGCACATACACTCCATCAAGAACCGTGGGAAACAAACTTGCGGTTTTGATGGTAGACGCAATAATGCATGTTGCAAAGCCCTATTCAATGCTGTGCTAATTTTGATGGTTAACCACTAAAACGGCGGTTTTTTGTTTATATCTTGGAAATTAAATGGATTTGAGGGCTCAAATTTCAGGACGACAATGAGAAAAATACGGCCTTTCATCTGATATCAAAATCGGTACTACTTCTGGGTAAATCAGGGGGGTCCCAAAGACGATCGAAACACGCACCTTTAAGACCAGTTACAAACATTTAAAAACAGTTGAAACCAGTTAGTTCCGTCACGGAAAATGGAACAACTTTCAACTGGGATCAACTGGAATTTTGACCTGGGCATGCAGTTGCATGACTAACTTTAAACTAGTCAGAGAGGCTAGTCATGCAGTACTGACTAACATGACGTTAGTCAACCCCACCTGTCAAGCTAGTCAAGACTACATTGCTAGCTTATACGTTGCTAAACTAGTCAGGCCTATATGACTAACGTGTAATGAAGTGCATGACTAGTTTGTCCACCTCTTCTAGCTTGTTAGTCATGCAAGTTAGTCATAACAGCTTGACTAGTTTGACCATGCTAGTAAAACATGCATGACTAGCTTTGAATTGCATGACTAACGTTATGTTAGTCAAAATGGGCACCATCTGGACTAACTTAAAGTTAGTCATAAACTAGTCATGCAACTAGCCTACGTTAGTCATGCATGCATGACTAACCTCCAAGCTAGTCAAGCTGGTTGTCAAGTGTGCATTACAAATGTTGATGTTAGTCATGCAAGTTAGTCCTGCATGCAGGACTAGGGTAATGCTAGTCACATATGTTAGTCATGCCTGTTTGATTAGCTTTACGTTAGTCAAACGGGCACCATCTGGACTAACTTAAAGTTAGTCATGCTGACCAATTTAGGTTTTCAGTGTATAGGCCAGCAGTTGCCAATATCAGAGATTTTCTCAATTGAAACAAGCAATAAGATGAAACAAAAAATAGTGGAAAGCCTGGTCTTTTTTCCCTCTAATGTGATGCACAAAACGACTTACTTATTGAAAAAAATACCACTTTTGTGTAGCCTGCTTCAGCACTAAGACACATGGGATGGCCTTTCCCGTAGTGGGTTAAATTAGGCTGTGGCCGTAAATATGGTAAACAAAGGCTAACAATTGCTCATTTCTCACATATACGTTCATACTTGGTCAGAAGAACCACTGGCCCAAGGCTCATATGTGGTGTAAACAAAGCTATGTGAACTTTGACCCCATTTTGGGCAAAATCTAAAAAACTAAATTTCTTGCAAATAAGATGCGATATGGTCACCAAAGTTATTCAAAAATAACCATTGGCCATGACATTATGTGGGGGGATTACGCCAGATTCCTTTGATACCCCCTTTAGTGCCTTTTGACCCACTCATTAATAGGTTAACAGTTGCTCATTTACGGCCAACAAAGTACTCAAAAGAACCACTGGTCAAGAATTAATGTGGATTACACAAGATTGACCTTGATAACCCCTAATTGTGACCTCTGACCCAATTCATAATTCAAAACAAAGGTAACATTGCAATGCTCATTCTCACCATTACGATCCACGGATTAACTTCATACTTGGTCAAAGAAACATGGCCAAGGCTCGTATGTGGGTAACAAAGTGATCTTGATGACTCCTATATTTTTTTTAACTTATGGCGGGCTCTACAAGAAGTGAAGCCAAGTGTTCCTTATATCCACCACACTTGCCAAAACAGTGTGATTAGAAATTAAAACCTTTTCTAAACACTATTTTACACCACGTTTCTAAACATTTTGAAAATATCTGTTAAATATATAAAGACTTATATCTAAACATGTTTAGAATCTAAACTGTTTGCATTTGCCATAGGTGTTTAGACATTATACCCACCTTTGACAAAAAGTTTGGTTTTTGAGTTTGTTGTTTGTTGAACGCGTTGTAGCTTTAAAATGTTAAAAAAAATCAAAACACTTACTTTGTACAGTGTAGGCTATAGCAACTACGTAATAGTGCAAAAATCTCCTTTTTTTTTTAAAATAGAGGATTTCAAAAAGGTTCCAAGTAACGGTTTATTGGATTTGTTTACGCGAAACTATATGCCCCATGAGGTTCGGGGGACTCCTAGTTTTTGCACCAGCAAAGATTTCTTCGTAAGTTGCCTATAGGTCAAAACATGTTCTTTTTTTAAGTTTGAAATTCGGTCCTAATGAATTACCGGGAAACGTTAATATCCTGATTGGAATTTCAAATAGAATTACCAAGTTAGAAAGCGACAATGCCGGCATCGCAGATGCCATCGGAAAGCAAGAGGTGATCGTCGATTCTGACGCTAGATCAGCAGGATATGGCAGTGAAGAACCACCCTGAATTGTTCGAAGACACATTGGGAACGTTCTCCATCCATCCCACAAGTCAGTCAAGAAAAAAGGTCGGGTGTGCAGATATGTCCTCCTGTGCAAAATGGCGATCTTAACCTTGGCTATCAATTACAACGGACAACTCATCCAACCCATACCGTTAGTCCTGGGGGGCACCCCACCCGCCACCCCCCCCCCCAAAAAACATGAGCGAGCTTATGGCAAGCCATAAAGGCCAAACGTATTGCCGCAAAGCGTGCGACATTCGGGCAACGCGTTGCGAGGAAAGTAGCAACGCGTTGAGGCGTCGGCCAATTAGAAGGAAGAATTTCTGTGACGTATTCAAAAATTAGACCCACAACCGCTTGCAAAGTATCTAGCAACGCGTTGTGGAAAACTCACAAACGCGTTCAAGCCTTCACAACGCGTGGCGGACTTCACAACGCGTTGCGAAGTGACAAGACTGAGGGTCATACGTATTGCCGCAAGCGTTGTGAGAACGTAGCAACGCGTTGCGACATTTCGGCAACGCGTTGCGGCCACGGCCAATCAAAATCATGAATTAGTGGAAGTATTTCAAAAATAGATCAACAACGCGTTTGCGGCAATACGTTAGGACCCTTTAATGGCCTTCACAACGCGTTGCAAGCCTTCACAACGCGTGGCGCGCTTCAAAAGCGTTGTAAAATTACCAACGCGTTGTGAAGGCATAAGGGTTATAACATATTGCCGCAACGGTTGTGAGGGTTGCAACGTGTGTGAAGTAGAAGCACGCGTTGTGAGATTTATTATTTTTGAAATACGTCCTAGAAATTCTGATTTGATGGCCTACACCGCAACGCGTTGACGAAATGTCGCAACGCGTTGCTACTTTCTGCAACGCGTTGACGGCAATCTGTTGGCCTTAGGCTTGCCATAGACGCTCGTGCAACAGTGACGGAAATAGACGATTTGCACATTTCATTTAATGCACCCGAGGTGCCATTTCATCCGGTACTTGCCACTGCTAAAAGGTTTCATTAAAATAACGGCGTTTTGACTGCCAGCTGGGGCTCACAACAGTTAAAATGCCGTTTACCGTTATTTGCAAGTTTCGAGCCCTTGTTACAGTAATTTGCACGTTTAGAGTCACGACTTGACAGTTAAAACGTCATTTTTGAAGGTGCATTTTGTGATTCCAACCCACATTCTGTTTATTTCATTTTCATTAGATATGCTGAGAAAAGGTTTATTTCCAAATTTGAGTTGGATTTCGATATTGCGGTTTTGTGCTATGTGCAATTACTCGTTTCCCAAGGTCCCATAGGAATTGTGCTGTAAAAAACAAAATTGCGAATTTCTTAAGATGCGACGCGAATTTGCACGTAAGATTAGGTACACATGGGATTACTATGCAAACGTTTCAGATGCTATAGGGTAAGTCGGGGGGGAGAGGCTGTGGATTACGAAATGCCCTTTAAGAACTTCTTAAACAAGAGAAAAGTTTCTGCGGTCAAATGACTGACGTGGGTTATCTGTATGTCCCTGTATTGACCCAATGTTGCATAAGGTCAAAGGCACACACCGGAAATGAAGGAATGAGTCAACAGAGTTATAATATAATTATGACTCGCTTGTTATTAGTTGGTATATTCATCTCAGGTGTGGAAGAATTTGACTCAGAAAAAGTACCACGAGGGGTACAGCCTCAAGTCAAGTTAACAAGACCGGAATGTCTCGGAAGCTGCGAATGAATGAATAGCATGTGATGATTTGAGGTGGGGGAGGGGGAAGTTCAAAATTTTCATGTTGCCCGTCGTTCGTACGTTCCTCCTACAACGCCGTACCAAGGCTTATCCTAAGACTAAGTTTTCACACAGTGACATGGCCGGATCGGAGTTGTTTGCACTTGTATGAAACAATTACATTAATTTACAAACCAATTCATTTTGAAAAAGTACTGGTTGAAGCTGCTCCGCTGTTGTAGAGCCTATTTTGTATGATTCGCTAAGCTTACTCTTGAAACATGCTAAAATATAATCATGTCTCAGAAGTTAGGAATTAGCGACCACCACGCTCACACTGTAGCAAGGCACTGATCTGTACACGGTATCAGTGCTGTATGGCCTCGCATAAACAAGACGGGTATTTGCGTGCGAATCCACCAAATCTTGTCATCAGAACTACTCTCCGAATCACCGTTTTCGTTCTCATCAGGTCTTCATCCCATAGTAAATTAATTTTGTTGTTTCGAAAAAAGCCATGAAACATAGCTAATTTCAGCTATGAAACTCCGGTAACGTCTCCAAATATGGCCGACTATACAAAGTTGAATTGATTGATCTTTCTCTCGTTTCGGTAGTTTAAAGGCAGAACGCAGCAATCGTTTTTGCGCGCACATCCCTACTAGTAACGGATCGTGTCAAGGTTCGTTCATACTAACGCAAACGTAGTTCTGCTGTAAGTTGCAGTGCTCGAATTAGGTACTCTTTCCATATACTGCAATTGGGCGGTACTGCAACCGATTTAAATTCATTTTCATAGTAGATTCAACCTCTCGTGTCACCATAGTAAAATTTTTGGACAACGTCCTCGATCTGGGGAGGAGGCAGAACAGAAAATAGTTGGCTCCGCTCACCTGTTTCATGAAAGAACTAGATAATCTGGCTTTCATGTTTGACAAAATCATTTTTACAGCGAGATGAAAAGACTTTTGTACTTCCTTCGTATCAAAACACAGCTGGCCTCAAGAGTCAAAACGTTCACTCCAAACTATACATACCACTGACGCAAATACGATTAGTCAAAATGTTATGAACTTAGTTATATAGCTATAATGCCTTACGTTGCCTTATGAAAGTTTTCCTTAAGCAAGAATTGCTTTTTCTCTTGCTATCGGACTACATTTAGGGCCAGAGAGTATTAATAAAATAAACAATGGGAAAGTTGAAATTTCTGGGACAAGCTGAAAATGTCCAGAATGTGGTGCAGAAATGTGTCTAGACTAATATACTACAAAGTCCCAAAAATCCTCTTGTGCATTTTCAGAATAAGGGGGCAAAAGTTTGTAACAGGGGTACAATTACGAAATATTTCAATTGTCCTTAATGTGTTCCAACATTTTTGGTCATTGTTCCCATAGGATTAAAAAAAGGTATAGTTTGCCCTATCCTTATGGCTTGTATTTAATACTATTGTTAAAAAGGCTCAAAGGTCATCCTGGGGTAATTCAGGAATGGTCGATTCTTCTGAAAGATGTGTCAAATTCTTCATCTGTTGTACATGAACAACCCAATGCATATTTAACCAGGTGATGGTCATTACTTGCAACATTACAGGGGCAAGTGTGATGGGGTTCTACAGGCTCTAATGGGGGTCACTCTGCTTTCTGCTTCTTATATTCTATTAACCCATGTAGGTGATTTGAATGAACTTTTTGTTTAAAAATACTGACTCTAGCGAGCAATTGAATCTGGTTTTCAATGAAATTGGATCATTTGAAATATTTACCCCATAGACTGGAATGATTTTGAGGTCTGCTGTAGACTTAAACTACAGGTTGGTAGATAGGGCACACTATAACCTTTTATTGCGCCTTGGGACTGACAAAATGTTGGAACACATTTAAGGACAATTCTAATATTTTGTAATTTTACCCCCTGTACAAACTGTTCCTGTCCCCCTTATTTCTGAAAAGCACAAGGGATTTTAGGGCTTTTTAGTAGGTTATTCTAGACACCTTTCTTGCACCATCTGACATTTTCAGCTTGTTCCCAGAAATTTCCCACGTTTAAAACTAAAATTCTTGTCCTAACTTGTATCAATAGATTTAGCGTGAATTTTATTTCCTACTTTCCTCCCACTGCACGTCCACATCATTCTGTGTCTATACCTTCAGAAAAGTACTAGAGGTGGCACGATGGTGGTTTGAATCTACTATAACTGCAGGCTGACAGCGGATTTGCGTTGATTTTGCCTGCAGCAGTGATCGATCCGGTGTCGATATATCGGCACTTGCACTGCACCAGTGCCGCTGAATATGAACGACGTCAGTAAACACTATTTCATTCATAATTGTTCATCAACCCCACCCTCCCCTGTAAAAAAGAATTTACGCCACTGAAAGTGCAGGATTAGGTCCGTTCATACTTCACGTCATTGTAGTGCAGGTATTGCATGCAGCCTACCAAAATGTTACTGTAATCACTCGCCGTTTGCATCCAACGCAATGCATAACCGCAACAATTAAGTTAAATTTATTGACCTGCATGACCTGGGTTTGACCCTGCATTAAATCGATTCGATAGATTGTCCAGCGGAAGTGATGGAACACTGCAGTAAAGGTCCGTTCATACTTCCACTGCAATGTAGTGCAGTGCGTTGCATTGCCTTGTTATACTTCAATTCCGTACTACAATAAAGTTAAATTCGTTTTAACTTGCCTTGGCAGTGGGGATTGCATCAGTTGCAAAAGCAGAAATTGGTCACATATAGAGCAGTGAAGCAGGCCAGCAGCACTGCAACTGCATTGCAGTGAAAGTCTGAACGAGACCTTACGTTAAACTGCAATGCAGTGCAGTGGAAGTAGGAACGGACCTTTAGAGATAGGCAGAAACGCAGAATACCCAGCAACAGAATATACAGCGTTTTATAGATTTTTTTTTCTTCGTCCGCACTTTTGTTATATTTTTATTTTTTGTGTTTGTTGTTTGTTTTTTCATTGGTATTTTTTTTATGATTTTTTTAACATGCAATTGTTGTGCTTTTGTTTGTTTTGTTTTTAAATTTTTGTTTTAGTTTGAATATCTTTACTTTGATCCCTGCACTTTTTTCTGAACTGTAGGTTGCAATTAAGCCCGAATAACCGCTTATCGTTAGTTTGAGAATGTCTCCAACTGTACTAAATCTAGAACAAACGCAGTTGCTATAATTTTAACACTTAAATGCATACGGGGTGGGGGTTCCTAGGGACCCATTTTTTGTTTTTCGGGCCGGCTTTTTATAACGCTGCAATATATTTTGGTTTATATTATTAAAATACTAATTAAAATAAAACAGTCAATAACTAAATAAAGCAATGAACATTGAGTAAAATAACGACACCAACGTTTTAGTATAAATTTTAAAGAATTACGAAATAATCAAAATATCGAATACGACAAAAATTAATGAAACAATAACATAATCATTTAAAATTATCAAAATATGACAAAATATTAAAACTAAAAGTAATACAATTAATTTTAAGAAATAAAACCCCGAATTAAAAATATAATAAAAAAAGAAATGACAAATACATTAAAAAAAGAAAAGTTTTTTTTTTTTTTTTTAAATAAACAATTAGAAAAATAAAAAATAGAAATGTGACAACTATGAATAATATAAATAAGATAATAAATATAATAAAATATAGACAAAAATGGCGAAAAACAAACCAAATACACACAATTTGATAAAAATCATTAAAAATTGTATTGTTGTTTTTTTTTTAAGTTAATTTTTTTTTCATTTTTCATTTGGGTGAAAATTATAAACCTGAATAGGGTGGCGGGGAAGGGTTGTGCTGGTGGAAGGGGTGATTGGCAAACACTCTTGTATAATGTTGAACCCCTGGCGTTGTTGGAAAGAGAACCCCGGGTAGTTGGGAAAGGCAACTCTGGGAGGTTGAGAATGAAATCTGGTAGAGGTTTCATGTATGCAATGAGGTATTTCCATTTATATTCCGTCAAGCGCTTATGCCCAATATCATATAGCGCATGACGGAATTAATACCTGTAATACCGAAAAAAGACCATGGGTAGTTTGGATGGTAGTGGAATTTTGCCATATAGATTAAAAGGGATAGGGTGTGGAGGTATTAACCCTTAAGTGCCCTAAGGTTTTTTCACTCACGATTTGGTGCCTAAGGAAACCCGTTCCCGAGGGATTTTCAAATGAAACTCATAACCATCTTTGAGGGGTCATAAGACAGGCCAAAGGTGCAATAATAAATGGAGTTTTCCCGGTTTATCGTCTGAAATTAGGGGCAACTGTCATTTTTTCGAAATGCGGAAAAATCGCTCAAAATTAACATGTTTTTTGCGACCCAGCTTCCACTCATACACATTGCAATCCATTTTGATGTTTAGATCTGTTCTAGAAGGACAAATTTACATAATACACAAACATTCCATTTTGGTACATTGTGTATTTTTTGGGGTGCAGACTTATTTGCCATAGGTTGTATAGCAATGGCGCGCAATCCCTCGATGATGGAATCGCTGCTTTTTCAGCACATAGAGGGTAATTATTTTTTCTGCTTATGTATTAATTTTTTTTCAATGCATATGACATACATAAGCCTAAAATATATCTGGCACAGGGTTTGCTAATTTTTAGATTAAAATCACACGTCCGTTGGTGCCTAAGGGGGGGGGTTCCTAGGACGCAGCTAATTATCTCATTAACGAACGGGCTAATAAATTTTAGTAATTTTTTTTTATGTACAAGAATCGCATCAATAAGGTTACACAATTACAAAAAATTAGAGTTCGAAAATATTTTTCACGAACTGAGAATCGCCGAAAAAACAAATCTTGGATACTATGACTACCCCCCCCCTTAGGCCTTAAGTGTTAAGGTATGCACAGGCCTAGTGCCGGGGAGCTTAAAATCACCTTTACCAGAACCTATAAACACCTTAGAAACATGTAGTGCACTCGACCTCTACAGTTGTGCGGATTCCCCAGTGGGATTCTTCCCTCCCTCTGGGTGCTCCCTACTTACTCTACCTACTTTACTCCTTTCATTTCTATCCATTTTTTCGCAACCCAGTGGCTAGGATATGATAGGAGAATCAATCTGGTTGGCTCGACAGATCAGCCAATTAGGTTGGTTGGAAGGGTGGCTTATGGTTTGTCTGGGATTACGAGGTTTTGATCCCAATGTAGGATTTCGAGGCGCCGATCCTCGGGATATTCACGACTCAATTAGTGATTCCTATCTGGGGTACAGGACACAGATTCCTAGTATGGCGGTGAAGGCACAGCGATTTCAAAGTCAAAGATGCCCTCGGCCTCTTTCGAGTATTGCAGCCAGCAAAGCAGCTAGAAGTTTGCGCCGGTTCGTTGCCCCTAGCAACGTCCCCACAGAAAGCCATACTCGACTCCCTGACCAATGAACTCTATACAAAGGATTGGTAACCTGGGCTTCGTAATTCAGGCACTGAATGCCATATTGGTCATCCAAAGAGCCCAAGCAGGGTTAAGAGCCGGTCATTTATACAAAAATTTGTTCCCATTGAAATGTGGATAAGCGACATAATAGACTACAGAATCAGCACTTCCAGTTCATTGTATTTGCGTGTATGGAATGGCATGTCTCTAAAACGTGCACCGGGATACAACTTCTGTTAACAGGTGTCACTGGAATGCGATGGTGTTCGGTAGACCAAGACTCCGGCCGTTGCTAGGTTTCATCTAATATAAAATTACTGTGTGTAGCCAATACATTGATATAGAGATCAGTGTCCCCTGACCCCTGCTGCGAAGCGAAAAGCGATGTTGTATTATTGCTCGTCCCGTATCAAAACGCCATGTTGTGTAAGTCTGCATAGGTTTGTACAGGAGAGTAGTACAGGAGTACATGCACACGAAGCAAAATTCAGAATTGAGAAGTCGCATAACTTAGATTTTTTCTACGACTTGTGTGTGTGTTAATTAAGCTGATTTTGGTATCAAACTCATCATAAATAATCATATTATTCTGTGTTTAGTTAATTAAATACAAATAATACCTTGGAATTTAAAATATTAGAAGTAATATATGAGACATTACCTTTTTCACAGCCACTGCCAACTTCTGTCACTTGTTGATCAAACTCTGAGCTGTCACTCAGGGCAAAGTTGATACCAATGAATAGATTAAAATCAGCTGAAGCTGATGGTACAAATTATTTGATCGGCTGATAGTTTGTTTTATAGAAAAAAATCTCTTTTTGTAAAGGAATCGGAAAGTTCCATAGGAATACACAGGGAGGCGGGGCTTAGTTGTACAGTCAGCCAATCAGGAGCTTATAACTTGTTACAGCTTTACCAACAGAGGGCCTCACTCACAAATGATAAAAAAACAAAAGGCTGAAAATGATGTGAAGGTGCAACCCCACACGGACATCAGGAGATGGGAGAGGTTGTCTCAGGACTTTTCCGACAATGGAGACAGCATCTTCCATCCTCTCTTTTGTCTGTAAAAACAGTGGGTGTGGGTGCCAACTGGTAATGTGACTACTCCTTCTCTCTTTCCTTTAACTCCTTCTTGAGTTCAGTCGGTCCATAGGTAGTAGTCAAACCCACTAATTGTGGCCCTTAATCATATTGTTTACGATAAGAGCTGGTGCCTACCCACTCTGTAATTTCGTAATGCAACATTTTCACCCACTGGAAGTCATTGCCGTGTGCCCATTAAGTATAGCAAAATCAGTGCACACTCTTAACGATTAAACTCCAAAAATTAAAGTCGACCCCCCGTTAAGGCACCGAGTCCCGGTGGCTGCTCGTTGGCACAGAGGGGCAGGGTGCTAAGAACGGCCGGATTATTGGTTGCCACCACCCCCCACCCCCACACACAGGTACCCAGAAGAATCATCCAGAGGAAAACCTTCCTAAGAAGAAGGAAGGAACAGCAAGGAACTACAAAAAATCGCGTAAGTAGCCAAAGTCGACAAAACGCACACACTACAATGTAAGGTAAGCCGACTCGAGAAAGCACTGTAGAGCAAGCCCCAGAAAGGGGCTCCAGCGATAATATTGGGAATTGAACGTGCGAAACACTGCAAAAGAGACGGTCAGTGGGAGGAAGCCAGAAGGTTGATATAGACCCAAAATCCTGGGTCTAGTGAAACTCACCTAATGGAAAAGAGACCCTCATAAATAAAGATAATTATTACGAGCCGTCTAACAGAAGTGACGGCATCTGCAGATGGAGTAGGGATCATGATATCCCCAAAACTTCTCCCGTGTTATATCAACTATTGAGCAGTCCTCAGCAAGAAGTATCACAAGCCAAATTTAAATGAGGAAGGCCTAGTAAAAACATCATCCAGTGAAGACGAGAGCGACAAGTTCGATACCCCTGCAGCTCCACATCAGAGAATCCCTAAGAAAAGCTCATCTGAGGGGATTTCAATGCCAAAATCAGGGATAGATTACCAGCATGGCCACCCACATTGGGTAGATTAATGGACTTGAACAATCAACGACAAATGAGAAAGCGCCCGGGATTCGTGCAACTTCCAAAACTGGTTGTATGCAACACTAACTTCCAACACAAGGAGTTTAGAAAGGCAACATGGACTCTCCTGTGGGCAAGCTAGAAACATGATTGACATCATTACCCAACTGGACAACTTGAAAAAACCTTTCAGAACTGCGATCTTACTGCTAAGCCGATGTCGGTTCAGACCACCCTGGTGCTGGCTAAGGTAAATTTATACCTACTCAAAAACAAACGTATAACAACGGTACCACAAGAAGTATGACTCAGTCCGATTCAGATCATCGACCCAACTATTGCAGCAGAATTCTGTGCAAAGATAGGTGTGCCTTTGACCACTCCTTCAATAGAAGACAACTGATGTTGGAAGGCTATGGACCACGTCAAGGAAACAACCATAAAAGAACAGAGGAAACCGTGGGTGTGAAAAAGGGCCCCGCCAATTAAGGGGCTCCCTGAAGAGTAAGAAATGCGGTCATCAAAGAAGGACAGCAAGATCCAATGATAACAAGCCCAACTGCACATAATAAGTCCAACTACTCCAAACGGAACAAGGAGGTCAAATATCAGTAAAGAGCTCGAAGAGAAGCTGTCTCGAAAAGTAAGTAAAGAGTGGAAGATGCACATGCAGAGAACAAGCCCTGAACTCTCAGTGCGTCCGTATACTAGCGAGTAAAGAGCTCCTGAACTGCCAGCAGCTGCCAAAGACAAACATGGCTCCTCAAAACTGCTCCAGATAAGGTAAAGAAGTGCTGGGAAGAACACTTCAGTAAACATCTCAACACTGAATTCCCCAGAAATTAAGACGTACTCCACTCCATCCCAGAACCTGGCAATGCTAACTCACAGGCATTCTTTCTCAATAGAGTAAGTAAATAGGCCATTAGGAAACTGAAAAACACAAACATGTGGATGGGATAAAATCTCTGCTGAAACCCTGGAAAGTAGGGTGGCCCAGCTATGAGACAGTTCTACTGTTGAAAATATCAACATGGCTGGGTAGAAGGGAAATTCCAGAAGATGATCAAGGTCTGATAACTCCAGTATACAAGAACGGTGAGAAACTATATCCCGCAATAAAGCAATTACTTTACTGTCCATCCCAAGGAAAGTATTCTGTAGAAGGATCCTGAACCGGATCCAGGACACCACAGATGACTACCTTGTAGAGGAGCAATGTGGATTTAGAAGCTCTAGAGGTACGACTGATCGTTATTTATTGTTCGCCAAGTGCAGAGAATGCCAAAGAAAGACGCATTCCCTATACACTGGACACTTGTAGATTTTTTAAAGCAGCATTTGATACCATTTGGAGAGAGCACTCTGGAAATCCTTAAGATCAATGCAGTAGACAGCAGCTGGTAGGACTAATTGAAAAGATTTATGAGCAAAACATATGCTCAGTCGTGGTGAATGGAAACTCACTGACTGGTTCAAAGTCGTAGTTGGTGTGAAGACAGGGATGCCTCCGATCTCCATGGCCTCTTCATCCTCTCTTCTTATAATTTGTAATGATAGGATTTCAAAACCTAGGCTCTGGAATCCAAATGGGAGAGATAAAATCAAAACATTCGTTATGCCGATTACACCCTGCTGGAAATGGTCTTTTACAGAAGAACTGGAAAAAGCCTGCTCCAAATGGGGAATGAAGATTAACCCATCTAAATGCAAGATCATTTCCGATGACCCAAGAACGCACTCTTAACCAGACACCCTTGACAAAGTAAAATGATTTTGTCCCCCTTTTTTTTCTTGGACGAATGTGCCTTCGGTTAAAGGAAATATGTGGAAGATTTTTGTCAAGCTCAGTTGGACTTACATCATAAAATATATGTCCATACATCACGAATTCCCTAAAAAAATAATACACTTTGATTGTAATTACAAAATAGAGGCATTTTAATTTTTGCTTTTTTTGACATAAGAAGAAAACTGGCGGATTTTCGCCACGGCTTCATGATCAAAAGCCGCCCACTTTTGCTCTCCGCGTGACGTCAAAGTGATGACCAAACAATCGGGTGGACTCGAATTGTTATTGCTGACACTGTAATGATGGGATAATTGAAAAGTATAATAATAACAATTAGAAAAATATAAGTTACAGAATGACAGATTTTGTTTCATTTCGTGTGTTTTAATTATTATAAGTGGCAACACTGCGATATTATAGTCAAACGACGTAAATATGATGGTCATCACTTTGACGTCACCAGTTGCCTGCGATGGGATTTGGTCGGAATCGTTTTCGAGTGTAAGCTATTGGGCGGAAGGCAATTAAATCAA
Source organism: Ophioderma brevispina (assembly GCA_023653785.1). Classification (NCBI taxonomy): domain Eukaryota; kingdom Metazoa; phylum Echinodermata; class Ophiuroidea; order Amphilepidida; family Ophiodermatidae; genus Ophioderma; species Ophioderma brevispina. The sequence continues at coordinate 55,454 of JAMKCH010031459.1, read as the reverse complement.
ATAAAAGGGCAAAAATACTCAACAAATGTGGGACAATTTTCAACTTATTTTGATTTATAGGTAATCTACGTTACTTAAGCTTTCAATTCCATACAAAATTTTCCAAATATTCAAATCGGACATACTCCTTTAAGGAGGACATCAAGAGGCGCACAAGACTGCAGCATGGGCATGCGGTAGACTCAGGAATACCATATGGAGCAACATGACATCACAAGATTACTCAAAGTCAGAATATATACCAGTCTCTATACTCCCCATGCCACATATGGAGCAGAATCATGGATGTTGACGCCCAAGGAGACTGGCCCAAAAGTAGGAAGCTTTGAGATTGCGATGTCTCGGTCAATCCTAGGAGTGAACCTTCTGGACAAATTAGAAATGATGAAATTAGACAGCGACTGAACATCACATGCACCAACACAGATGCAGTCACCAGAACAGGCTGAAGTGGTTTGGACATTGTTCAGGATGCCGGAACAAAGATTATCCATAACAAGCCTATACGCAAGACTTAACAAGAGTAGGACGCCAGGTCGCCCACAGCAAGAGGAAGGACCAGATCCCAAGGACACAGGCTTGGGCCCTCCAAAAAGCCGAATCTATTGCAAAGGCATACCAGAATGGAGGAGAATTACTAATGAGAGAGCAAAGGGGGACACCCTGGTCTATGCCGTTAGTCAAAGTCAGTCAAAGTCAGTCAGGGTGTGGGAGGTAATGTAGAATTGTGCCCTGGTGTAATTGGAAGGCGGAACCTGGGTTAGTTGGGAAAGGGCCACCCTTGGTGAGGAGAGGGGGATTCTGTGTTAGTGGGGAGGACGCTCTATGGAACAGCTGGAAAGGGCTCCCAGACAGTTGGAAAGGGGTCTTGGAAAGTTCGAAATGAAGAAAAGACCTTGGGAATTTGGGCCGCTTGTAAAGGGACCCTGGTATGGGGCAAGGGGCCCTGTGGTCCGGTAGTCAGACAGGGAACCTAAGGTGGTGACAAAGTTACTAATGCTACAGGTTACGTCTGATAGGTTCCGCACGAACCAAACAAACCCAACCTTGGCACAAACAAACCTATCTATTGAAGTGTAAAAGATTCTAGTCACCGACGCTAGTCACCGACGGAATTCGCGCATGGTAGTACATTCCTAATGCAAATAACCATAAGACTCGGCTACCTATAGCGCTCGATCAAGCCACTGCTGACTGACCTAAGTTTGAATGAACGCCGTTGCAGTATACCCACAACCGAATGCAGTAATCTCTGTGTACATTACGTTGTCATGCAAACCATGCTTTGACCGTGCCGTAAACTGACCCTTCTTATTAGTCAAAACGCGGTTCCACGAGATACTTATGGACAGCAATTCAATACTCCCATGCATTTCCCAATTCAAACGTGGTTCCACTGCCGAAAAATAGCCATCATATGCAATGTCAGCAAGTAAAACTTTCATGTCCACTCGTGCATAGATGAGACAGTGTGTTCAGAATTGACAAAGTGAAACCGACACAAATAGTAAATTCATAGTCACAATTATATCGAGCATAATATACGATATTTAGGAGTACTTTTTCAACCTGACTAATGGCGAACTTTCTATCCCAAACCAACACAAATTCACCGGCTTTCCCATTATGTCATGCGCTTATAATTTTGACACCTGAGGTTAAGAAGTCTGCATCGAACGTCATGAACACACATTGCAGAATTTCGAAATCCACCAAGCGGTATCACAAATCATGACGTCACATTCAGTAAGGAGAGTAATGAGCGGCACTCTTCATTTGTAATTGTTACGAAGAAGTTTTGTTCGTGCTTGATACCAACCCCCCCGCGAACCGCGAAAGCCGAGAACCGCGAAATTGGAATTTCGTATTTTGTGAGTGAGTGATTGAGTCTGATTGAGTGGAATTGAGTGAGTGATGAGTGAGTGAGTGAGTGAAGTGAGCGAGGGAGTGAGTGATTGAAGTGAGGTGAGTGAGTGAGTGAGTGATAATGGATGAGTGAGTGGGAGCGACCGGCGGGCGGGCGGAGTTTCATGATTTTGTGAGTGAGTGAGTGAGTGAGTGATGAGTGAGTGAGTGAGTGAGTGAGTGAGGGATTGAGTGAGCGAGCGGGGCCGGTGGATGGGCGAGCGATGGAGTGAGTCAGCCAGTGAGTCAGCCAGTTAATCAGTCAGTCCGTCCAAATCTTATTCCAATCTAATCTTATTTTATACGATGCAGGCACCTGGCCTTGAGTATATCAATGTGAAGTACTTGATTAGGATTGTCCAGTCGACAACTGACTTCGTCGGAACTTGCCGGTCACGTGCGAACGTACTTGGAGAATCCATCAATGTTTTTTCCTTTATTTTGAGAACTGGCTTTGAATTCGACTAATTAAAGTCTACTGCGGTGCTGCGTTTTATTAAAGAGACGTACAGTCTTAAACTGGCCTCGCACTAGTGCCGAGTAAAATACAATTTTACGAGGGCTTCTAGTCACATTTTGATTTTCGAAAATTCTTGTAAATTTTACCGTGTTTGTCAGACCTTGACTACATTCTAGTCAATTTTTTTGACTAAATCTCTCAGATCATAGTTACAGAGGTATTTTAAGAAGTATATATTCCTGTTTCGTATTGTCACATCCTAGCTATTAAGTTAGCCTTTAAGGTCCTAGGAATAATCACTAGTTTCACTAATGAGGTCATCACCAACCCAAATATTGAATGCTAAGCTTTCTGGCCCCTCTTTGTAGACATCACATCAATTCTATTGCATTTCCTGGGACTTACGCTTACTTAGGGTGCACACCACTAGTACGGCCTCCCATAGACCTTTGTATAGAAATTCATGTTCTATCTGGCTGTATCTCGAGTTACTTGCGTTCAGAAAATGAGAGTTTGCACAGTTTTGTCGCAAGACTCCTGTCTTTTATAACATATCAAAAATGTGATCACACCATTCCGTATAATTTTGCAATATTTAAGCGATTTCTCGGAGGTAGTAATTTCGCTACTTCAATTTTTTCGCGACCGAACCCGGGAGAAAAAAAAAACAAATCACGTGTGTGGTAATCCGCCAGTAAAAAGCACAAGAAGCTTAAAATCACCACAATTTTTCTTTCAGATATCATGCACACGATCCATAAAATCGGTAGGACCCAAATGTATTGCAAAAATGTGCTCAAATGTGATCATAACCTCGGATTTTTCTCGTGAAGTACGGAACTATTGCTGTGTTAAATTTTGCCGGAAGTGGCCGCCAAAAGAGTAATTAGTGGTGTGTACCCTTAGCGAGAATTATTTTTGACCCCTCATTATTTATATGTCACAAGATACTATAAAAATTAAATTGAGTCTTCAAATTTCACTTCGTTGCATTTTTAGTTTTTCCGGGGGGGGGGGGGAGTATGGCTTCTCAAGAATTTGCCCGACGCAATACGCAAACCACTCATTTTGACCGATTTGTGAGTTTAGCGCGTGGTTTTCCTATATTTTCGACCCGACTGAAAGCCATCAAAGTTCACCCGACGACGCACCTTTAAAGTGCGTTATCGATCATATTTGGTAATTTACCCTTTGTCTATGGGTGTAAAAACATTTTATTTGATTTAAAAACCGTATGATATTTAATAGGTTAACAATGTAATGAAAATGTCATTTTCGCCATTTATGCAAGATGCAGACAAAACCCCATGCCACATACAAAAAAGACCGTTTTAAGTTTTGACTCTCGATTTTAGCCCCTTTTCAGGTGCATGCCGACCCTTTAACGTGCTAAGAATTCTCTATAAAATCTGCTCAGAATGACAAAATGAACATAACAATTAAAAGTAAATAAAGCGATTTCATAAACTTGGCCAAATATGATTATTCCTTAGTACATCCCATTTGTTGGAGATTTGCCTTTGAACATACAGTCGGGGGGGTTGGGCGTTTTCCCGACATATATCTGCATTTAGAAACTGCTGAGCGCGGTACCACCTTGCGATTCCCCCTCCCCCCCGCGACTCACTAAAGTGTATTAAATTGGGGATTTTAAAGGAAATGAGAGAGTGTTATTATAATCTTTCTTGAAATCTCGTAAGGACCTCTTCTTTATATATTATTACAAACGGTGTGCGACAGGTTAAAGAGAGAATAAAATTCGATTAAAAAGCCATGTACTGTAAGGTCCTACCTACGATTTTTGGGGAGAATTTCCGTTGCTACCCTCGTTGACAACCGTATCTGTGGGCGTGTTCTGAGCCCGTATTTTTTGAGTTAATAGTTTGATTCTGGTTGCCCAATAAGATCAATACGAAGAGAAACCACAATAATTTTGCTTCGGATTAAACATTTAATAGTGTTTTAGAATATAGAAAAATAGATAAAAATACAATAAAGCTGTTGATATTGCTGTCCCAACCCAACGGCTGTATACGAGACTAATAGCCCCATGCTTGCGCGGGCTTAAAGGGTGCACACCACTATTACGCTCCATAGACCTTTGGTAAGAAAATTCATGTTCTATCTTGGGCTGTATCATCGAGTTTCCTTGCGTTTTCAGAACATGAGACGTTGTCACAGTTTGTATTCGCAAGACTTTCTTTTATAACATATCAAAATTGATCACACTATTCCGTATAAATTTGCAAATATTTAGCGATTCTAGGAGGTTAGTAATTTCGCTACTCAAATTTTCGCCCGAAACCGGGAAACGAACGTGTGTGTTAATCCGCCAGTAAAAAGCAAAAATAAGCTTAAATCAACACATTTTCTTTCAGGAAATCATGCAAACTATCCATGAAAATCGGTAGAGACCAAATGTATGCAAACATGTGCCTCAAATAGTATCAATAAAAGTCGGAATTTCCTCTAAGTACGGAATCTTGCTGTGATAAATTTTTGACGGAAGTGGCCGCCAAAAGGGTAATTAGGTGGTGTGTACCCTTAAGTTACAGACGGTCACGTCTGGACCACCTCCAAGGCAGGCGTATTGCCTATCTTTGGTTAGATTGTAAAAAATGAGAATGAAAGAGAGCATTGCCCTGTCCTTGAAACAAGCCAGGAATGTGACCGTCCCGAAACACAATAACACCGGCATCAGGCCAGGAGGTGACAATTATTGAGACAATTATTGACAGGGTGATTCATGTTATGCTCTCCAGAAAGGTTTCGGGGAAAATCAACTATAAATAGGCTTAAATAGCTCCCGCACAGAGAGACACAGGGTGTTTCCTTAAAGACACTATCAGTGATTCACCGGAAAGAGTATATTTGAAATTTGCAGCAAAAGCTTAAAGTGAGGATAGGTTTATGATAATCTCCGTTTTTTTCCAACTGAAAAAATTGCGATAGACAAGGAAGAAAAACATGAATATTCAAAGACATGATCCATACAATTGCATGTTGTGGTAAGTGTCCGTACGGACAGTTAATGACTAACATATCCGATTGTCCTTATTAGGTGTTTTGATTTACAACTGCATGTATGTTAGGATGCCTAAATGTAAAAAATCTGGTTTTTATAATTTTTCTATTTTATGATTAAGCAAATGACTGATAAGTGTTTTGATTTTGAGCGGTGCCTCCCCTGCAATATTATTTGTCTAGCAGCATCCCTTTCAGTCACAGTCAATAGAAGAGTACCAACTTGATTGTGTATGTCATATTACGTAGATATTGTATATGGAGAGATGATCTTTATTCCGTGAGTTTATAACTGATAAAAAAACACCACTCGGCGGCTTAACCGCTGTGGTCTAGTGGTAGTGGTATTCGATTACAATCGATGGTTCGAACCTACTCACGTCAAATTATTGGAAATCGGCTTTTCCTATTATTTAATGAAAAAAAGGCCGTACTATATGTAGTACTGCTAGCAAATTTTAAACTACGGAAAAAACATTGCTCCCCGCTACCCGATAAGACCAACTGAATGCATGATGTACTGAAATTTTACAAATTGGTTGCTTTCAAATAACTGAGCCGTGTATGCAGCATTTGGGTGATCCAAAATGACCACATTAAGAAGTGTATTTTAACATCATAATGATGATACAATTTCTGTGTTTAACACGTCACGATTGTTACAATAACCAAATGTGGACTATTGACACTTGGAACACCCACAATAAAAGAGTTAATCCAGGAACGTGCTCCTTAGGGCCATAACCCTACCCTTTAGGTGACTCAGAATCACTGACCTCTACACATGAATAGCAAGGTCTGAGTCGCAATTGAAACAACCGAAAGAAATGTTTTGCCCTTCGCAATATGCGGGAAATAATACATACACTGCTGGGACACATATTCACACAGATTGTTCTATGTTATACAAAATTCATTAAAGTCCCAGGAAATGAGATTGAAAAAAAAGCTTCCAAGCTTTAGGACATTCATTTCCAAGTAAAACAGGGCCGAAAAAGAATACACTACCAGTGCAAACAGAACACGATGTAAAAAAATATATGTAAACCGGCATTATGTAGAAATACATATTTTAGCAAAAGCTGTAAATATAAGGGTACATAACATTTGTGAAAGTTATACTAACAATTTGATATTTATTATAGTATTTTTACTTGTTTTATTAAAATTTACATATTATTTTATAATCAATAAATTTGCCAGCAAAAAGACATAAAATAATGTAAACAAACTCATGTACATATGTGGTTGTTAAACCAATTATGTTAATGCGCGTAAACGTAGCCGAAGTTTACATAAAATTATGTGAAGTCATGTCACGACACAAGCGAACGCGGCACAATTGACAATGGAGGGATCTAGGAGAGTGGCGTGCCTCATGGAGTCGAGGGGATTGGGGACTTATATTAACGTATTGTCTTCGGTATCGATGCGTTGGGTACATTAATCATGATTTAGACAGGGAATATGAGCTGCCTTAGAATTCTCGGATGATGGGTCATGACGAATAGTAAGCTTTAATTTCTTCAAGTCAAGTTGACACACAGGGTCAGTACGTATATACATAAAGTACGGGCGATTATAGTAAGACCATTTTGCATATGAAGTTTGGGCTCATACGATAACAACAGTGTTTACCACTGCAGTATTATACAGGCATACAGCGGTCATTTGTAAGAACTTGCCTCTCACCCCGGGGAAGGTGCCCAAATTGTCAGTCATTATATACTGGGTTGTTTTTGGATGAAGAAAATTGTTGAAAATTCTTGGTCATATACTTGATGTCTGTGTGCTATTTTGTGTGAAATATTTTCCCTAATTTACATCTATATTATGTAAACATTGTTACATCATGTGTTCACAGGTGAATAATTTACATGTAAGCCTTTTACATAATTGTGTTCAAAATATTTACATGAATTTATAGTAAAATAGTTACATTATGAGTTCAATATTTCATACATAACAAAGTGGAAGATTACATAATTCTGACAAGAATTTTACATAAATATGGTGTTTTAAGTTTACATGATTTGGTAAATGTTTACACAAATGATAAGACATATTTTTATGTGCACTTTTCAATCATAATGTGTACATTTTTACATTTACAAGTTTTTAAATAAACTGTTACAATAAAAATTCTGGTGTTATGTTTTTACATAGTAAACATGCGATTGTTACACAGGTTGTGTAATTATTTCTCTGTGTTGACATTCATGAGTGGAAATATTGATTTTCAGTCAGTGTATGAATAGTCACACCAGTCCTGGGAAATTTCTATTACGCTCTGAAAAAGCAATAGGTTCACTAATGAGGTCATCACCAAGCCAAATATTGAATGCTTTCAGTCCCTCCTTGTAGATGGACACAAACACATCATGTCATTTGTGAAGCCATATGCGCCGGGCAAAATGCAACTTCCTGTGGTTTCAAGCGGCGACTATTCAACGGTGTTCCAGGCCCGCTATCCATGTGTAGAAGTCAGTGACTCAGAAATAAAAACCTGAGTGACTGTTTACTAATGTTTGTACAATATGTCGTATTGAACAGTTCCTTGAGAATGGTTTTAAGGGTTGTTTTATTTTATGTCTTATTGATGGGTAAGAGTAACAAGAGTATTAAAACACCTTAACATTTAATTAACTGCCTACAGGGTTTGCACTTATGTTAGGACTAGTGCATGGGGGGCGGCTCCTAGGACCCATTCGTTATATAACCACTTCCTAAAGGGAATTTTAGATGAAATCCACCCCTTGTAGAAGGATCCAAAGACATCAACAATAAAGAAATAAAAACTTAAAACATGTTCAGTAAGAAAACTAGGGGCAAAACACCTATTTTAATTTGCGTCTAATGTGCGAAAGACACTAATTTGTTTGCATTTCTAGCACTGGTTCACCTAGACTTTTGCGATGCTTAAATTGGTGAATAATGGGAATATATTTACCATATTAAGCACAAACATGAGTGTTTCATGCCATTTATATTTTAGGTTTATTGTATTAATTTACCAGAGTTTCCTACAGTAAACCGCTATATGCTGTATATAAAATATTATGCACCAATGGCTTATTAAAATTTCCCTAATGAAAGTATTTACATAGATATTAATATACTCACCAATGGTTCAAACATTATGCTAATAACTCCCGTTATCCCCTATCGCCCAATAAAAATTTTTTTTGCGGTATCAATACCCGGTACCGCCCATCCCTACCACTACCCAGAAGTACAAACCAACTCTTCTTTGGCTATACATTTACAGGTGTTTTTTTTTAAAACATGTGGGGACGGTTGGGGGGAGGGGAATAACAGTGGGAGTTATACTTAATTTAGGTAAAATACATTTCAATTAGGGAAATTTTAATTTCCCTGCAATTAATATACTCACCACTGGTTCAAACATTATGCGGACTCGCAGCTGTATGGCGGTGGGTATAACCTGTCCATTAATCCCTTCAGCTATCAATAATCTGGAACCTTCCTAATCCCATGTTTGTAAATAGATGAGGTTTGTGGATTCTTCCTACATTTACATATTATTCCACAATATGAATTCTAAAACTATAGTAAACTGTTGTGGCATAAACTTTGAAATAGAATGACAAAATTTATCATAACCCCCCCCCCCCAAAACTTTGTGAATGCAACAGTAAATTTCACTTCAAAAGCATTTAACAAGAACAAAATAATATAAGACCAAGCATTTTGGTCAATACTAGTAATCTGATTGTTATGTTTAAATTTTTATAAACTGATTAAAAAAAAGGTGTTACTTTTGTAGACACTAAGGTGATTGACTTTCTTGATTCCAATATTTGTTTACATTCTTGGAACGTTGTAATTTCACAATCCAAGAAAAAGATTGTTATTAGGAACAAATTAAAACTTTTTCTTCCCAAACTTTCTTAATTTTTTTTCCAGCCCTTGCCCGTTTCCTTAAGTGGCAGGGAAAAAAAACACCGCATCATCCCAGAAAACAGCTCTAAGTTAGAAGGAGTGAAAGGTGGTGTCTGAATTCCAAAAGGTGCTCTCATAATTTCTCAAGGTTCATTCCTTGGAAAAGAGCCCACGATGAAGCGAGAGATCTAGTATCATGAGCTTTGGCTAACTTGAAATCATCTTCGCCTGCCATTCATAACAACTCTTGATCGTCTCTACTATCCCCGCGTGGCAATGGTATATTTGGAGGAAGCTCTGACTGCACCTTTCTTATGGGTAAGGAACAGTTAGAGTTACTACCTCTCGCAGGCTTAGTCCTGTCAAATTAAATGGCTTAAAGCTCTGCATGAACACATTAGTTCTCTTCTTATGACGAATGCGAAGTGTTCCAGTTTGCCTGAATATATCTTGGCCAGGATTTTCAACGACTCATATTTTGCCAATGAATTCCCTATTTGTGAGTAGGTCGTAATTACCACCACCCATTTCCCGTTCTTTCCCAGCGAAAAATGGTTTTCGTCTGTTGAGAGGGCATGTATCTCGCGCACTCGACAGCAATGATGTCACTGCCACTAAAAAACACAGTCTTTAGCGTGAGAAAATTTCATGGTCGCCTCGACAAAAGGTTCAAAAGGCTCTTTTGATAGCATGTTAAGCACTAGAGGCAAACTACAATTTGGAGTCAAGATTCTCTTTTTAGGTCTCAAGTTATCATTACCTGTGATAAATCTGATAAAATCTTTGTCTTTGACCAAGGGGAGCCACCCTAATTCATTATGAATAAGCGATATCGCCGACTATCACATGCTATGTGAGGGGATAAGTTGATGTTTATCAAACAATTTATTGTAAGAAAGCTGAAAACTTCAGCTACAAGACGCAGAAGAGGGATCTGAATTCCGTTATTCACACCAACAATAGAATTTCGGAGTCTATGCATCGTAAGTGTTTGTGTGTTTGGTCTTATGTTGTTGGCTGACGCCATAATTACTGGCAGCTCTTGCAGAAAATCCCTTCTAATTTGCCTTTCTGAAGCTTCCAGGACTACTAAGTTTCAATGGCTCTTGGGTCTGGATGTACAAGTCTTCCTTTGTTTGTTTTAGCGATTCTCCTCGTATGGGAGCTTTATCGGTAAGGCTCTCATCAGATTCAGTTAGATCTGGATACCACACGTGTCTTTGCCATAGTGGGTGCTAGCAGTATATCACCACAATACTCTGATTGTTTATCTTTTCAGTACTCTCGATAAGAGGATTGGTGGTGGAAAACGCATATGCGAGCATTCCCTCCCAGAATCGTGAATGCATCTGTGGCATAGGGATTCTGTTCTGGAGCAGTGAACAATATGTCAGACATTTCTTGGTCTGACCTGTTAGCAAACAAGCTCTAGAGTGGCTGACCCATTGCTGAAATATTTGATGTACTACGTACGGTAGAGGACCACTCTGTGCGCTTATTGGATTCCCCTGGATAACTGTCTGATATGAAATTCAAGCGTCCAGGATGTGTTACTGCTTTTAATTGATGTTCTGACTCCGACACCAATCAGGACTCCCATGTGAGGTAACAGAGTTATGGGGAGTTTGTTCCCCCCATTCATTCAGGTAAGATACCAACTGTTGAATTGTCTGATTTCACTAGAACTACTTTGCCTTGAAATCTTTCTAATGCGAACTGTTGCAAACCCGAGAAACACAGCTTGCATTTCTAACCAATTTATGTCGCTTTTCTCCTGCTATTCTGGGGGGCCAACTGGCCGCTCCTGATTCGTTGTCCATGTGAGCTCCCCATCCCAATTTTGAGGCATTCTGTATCATTTACTGCCTCAGGATTTTGAATCTGTAAGCTGATGCCTTTAATACATGTCTGGTATCAGCCACCAGTTTAGATGCTCTAGACAAAGCCTCTGATGGACTGGAATTTGTGTGTCAAAGGCTGCCTGTGAGGGCGCCAGTGACTTAACAATAAGTTGAATTGGTCTCATGAATAGACGACCCCATGGCACATGTCTACATCGCTGACATCTGACCCAGTACAATGAGAAACTTCTTGGGGGTGAACTGATCCTAGCTGAAAATTCTTTATTTCTTTGGACAAGTGATTGAATCTTTCCAGCGATGTGTTACAGCCTTTATGTAAATCTATTTTTCATTACCAGATTTAATCCAGATTTGAGAATTGGACATAGGATATTTATCCATTTATTACAGGACCCAGAATCCAGTGATAGTGGATTGTTTTCTGAATGCGCCTTGGCCAGTCTCAATTGTTTGAAATATGATCAAATCGTCTAGAAACTGGGAAATTTTGACTGATGAGAATGAAGGTATGCTCCCAACACTGACATGACTTTTGTAAAACCCTTGGTGCCGAAGTTAGTCCGAAACAAGGTTTGTACTGGTAAGACTTGTGAAGACACTGAAAATCTCAGATATTTTCTGTGCGTCTGGGTGTACAGGAATTTGAAGGTAAGCATCTTTCAGATCTATTTGCTGCCAAGCCTGTATTGAGTGACTGCAGTATTGTTCTGACAGTTTGCATTTGAATTTCTCTTTCTGACAAAAATTTGGTAGGGGTTTTACTTGCAGTATCGGAGCATACCTCCCCCCTTCTTTGGAATTAGAAAAAGACGACTGTAGAATCCTCGTATGTACCTTTTGATACAAATTCTATAGCACACTTTTCCTAACAAGTTTTGAACCTCTTCTAAAATACAACTGTTTGAAGTATGGTTTATACCTGTATCTGTAGCGTATAAATGTGAAACGCCGGAGGTCTGTTTGAAATCGATCAAATATCTTGAGTACTATCTTGATCACCCATTTGTCTGATGTTATGTTTTTCCCAGTTCGAGAAAATTGTCGTAACCCCTCCCCCTAATTGGTTATTTGAGGAATAGGGTAGTCACTGCTTGAAAAAACCTGTGTCCCTTTCTCGGGACTGTTTCCACATGAGGCATTATTGGTCTTGGGAAATGGTGTCTTAAATAATTGACGATTATGACCAAATCTTGTTGACCACAATCTGATTAGACCTTGCATCCCTGTCTATCATGGTCCTTTTGGCCCAGCTGTTTCTTTTGCTGGTTCCATAATTTGTCACCGGAGAAACCGGGAACCCCAGTTTATTGGGGTTGGTTGGCTGAAGCATAGTCGCTAGTTTCCCTAGCATCCCGACCTCGTAGCATACTATGCATATCTCTGAGAATTCCACATGAAATAAAATGGTTACCGTCCATGGGCAAGGCCATCAATCTTTATCAGCCATTTGCTCCTGAATGAGATTAACGATAAATGCAGGCGCCGCTAGCCGCGATCGATCGTGCTGTCACCCTCAAAAGCACAATCTGCTAATGGATCAAAAGTCTGAAACACTCCGTGTATCAAATTCAGCACCTCTTTCAGACTGATATTTGTCAGGCTCATTCATGATGGTTTCACGGCGTTTACCATAGTGAACCATAAGATGCTGCTCTAAAAATGAACCCTTGACGACTCATCACAATTTTTGCAGATATTCTCAGCTGCTTTTACCCTACTTTGTCTAATGTTAGTTTTGGTTAGATTGAGGTACCTTGATTTATTATTCGGACACACCAGCTGAGCTGTGTACTCCTTGTCTAGCTTTGGGACCCGACTATATTCAAATCTGGCTCTAATCCTGAATTTCCTAATGTTTGCAGAGTTCAGCATTGACATTTACCAGATTTCATAAATTCTCAATCGTATCCCATTTGTTTTTGTCATCATAACATCAAGCGGCAACCTGGGAACCTTTGGTTTTGATGGCTCTTTTGGAAAGTTTGAGAAATATAGGGGACGTAGATTCGAGGATACTGCTCATCTAGACCATATGGTTAATATGAAGGTAAGGTTTTAACAACCGATATCCACTGAACATCCTCAAAGGGAACTCGTTGGACACAAAAGATCCAGAAACACTGGGAAAATCACCACACTGATCCGGAAGAGAATAGTCTCACCTTCTTCCAAAAGAGAAAGATCATCCCCAGCATGAACCTCCAATTCCTCGACATGATCTTGTCCCCCCCAAGTAACGATCATCCCTAACATGATCAAATTTGCTTGACCGTGAACCATGGGCAGTGTCGGCAGGACGTAGTGCCATTAAATCTACCTGAGAGCACTCATTCTGACCGTAACTGTTGCATGCATGATGCTAGTTTCAGCACATAATTCTTTTAGAAACTTGTGATTTTCCTTTTCATCTGTCCATAAATGTCCATATCTAAACCTTGAACATGAGATGGAGAGGTATGGGCTTTGCTACTGGCTTTGGTTTTGCCTGGTTTACTTATACTACCTGTGCTATAATACCAGCTTAGCATTAGCGCCTGAGGTGATTTAACTAGAAGCACTAACGGTTTTGCTACTACAAGAACCAGCTTTTGCATTTGTGGATTTGGAAGACTTCTTATCTTTAGCCACAATTTTTTCCCCATATGGAGCATCTGATCAGAACTCCTGAGGATTATACTATTTGTAGTGGAACTCATTATGAGATCAGTTGTAAAGCCAACGCCGCCGGGAGCGATCACGAAAGCTTACAATCGAATACACACAGTGCAAAATTCGGCAGACTCGCGAATATGCTCTGTTACACATAGTTCGGGCCTTCCAAAACAAGATCACGAAATGTAGGAGAACAAAATTCACGTTCAGAGGGAGAGGGAGGAGTAAACCCAAGAGGATTAAACTTACAAATTGTATTTTCATCCACAAGCCTCCTACATACCATATCTTCTCTTATGTTTGCCGGGTGGGACTACACGGCGGCGACTTACTTCGCCGCGGGCCCCCAAAAAAGAAGAGTTGGTTTGTACTTCTGGTAGTGGTTAGGGATGGGCGGTTACCGGGTATCGATACCGTAAAAATAAATTGTGATTGCGATAGATATAGAGAATCAATGAGCTAGATGGCGATCGTTAAAATAACAAGCTTGAAAGCTTGATGATTTGGGTAACTTTACCTCGAGCGGCTTTGCCGCGAGAGGTAAGTTAACCAGTTCATCAAGCTCGAAAGCTTGTAGTTCCACGAACGCCATCATAGAGAATCGATATTATATTATACAATGAGAGTATGATATATTAATAACACTTTTAAAACATTTTTTTTTGGTTAAAAACATGCAAATGGATTGATAACGAAACTAATTGGTCGCAGTTTTAAAGTTAACACATTTAAAAAACACTTTGTCCTTGTCACCATCATTGACGGAGATTAACCAAACCAAATGGGTTATTTTATGCTCTGGCCATTAACTTCCAGTCACTGATGGTTGATTGATCAGTGCTTTTATTAATACGAAGCAAAGAAAGGACGATGGTTTTGGTTTATCCTTGGACGTGGATTGAATGAAAGAAATCAACCAAGAATAAACGGAATAAAGGGTATAACCCATTCTCCCTAAACACATACGATGATGTAGTATATTTATATCTTTATGTGTATGGGTGATTTCGACATTTGTGGAAACAGCATTTGATTCAAGGAAAGACGGCCGTAGGATGGGGAGCTTCTGCAATTTTGATCTCAAGGGTTAAACTGACTTAGACTTTTTTTGGGGGGGGGGTGCGGAGGAAACCTTTTTATTCAACCAGTGTTTGCGTCAGCATCAACCATAAAATTTTCTTGGGGTAGGTTTTCGTTGTTTGTTTTCATTTTTGTCTATTGCAATTACCATTAAGGAATTGCCGTTCTGCATACAAATTTGAAAATGACATATGAAAATACAATCTGAATAATCTGAATTACTTCAAGATTGACTGATGTAAAAAAATTTAATGTGTCAGTCTATTATGAGAAAATGTTTCATGTAAAGAGCAATCAAATTTGAAAAGGTCATTTACAGGTAAGCACACGCTCTATATTTCACATACATAAGTTGCATAGTGTGAAACCATAGCAATTGGTATCTTAAGTTTGCCATCGGTATATATTACCAGATCGCGCGGCTGTATCTAATTGTCAGGACCTTGTATTTCTAGAACCATAACCGTGACCCGCACGTTCAGTTGTGACCCCAAGATTCCGAGTGTGCATGTTATTAAAAATAACAAGCTATAGAGCTGTTATAAATAACACCCCAGTAGCCTCTCGAACCCGATTGTAGTCTATAAAGCACGGGGAAAACAATAGATAACAACAAAAGACGCTAGCACGAGAAGGTGCATGTGGGATAACGGGAGTTATTAGCATAATGTTTGAACCAGTGGTGAGTATATTAATTGCAGGGAAAACACTCCTTTCCAAGAATTGTTTGGTTAATTATTTACTTTGTTTATGTCACTAGGTGTATGCATTAGGAAAATCAGAATCATCCGTAACTCTAATAAGATTTTTTCATTTTTGTCATGGGCCCTTCCGTTAGTGCATAAGGGGGCAGGGGCGCTCCTAGGGACCCAAAAAACGAGCGATGGATTTGAATTTTTTGCGCCAATGTAAGCGCAAACAAATGTTAGACAAATACAAAAAATTAAACCCAATATTGCAGCGTTAAAAAACGGCGGCTGGAAAAACAAAAAAGGGTCCCTAGGAGCTCCCCCCCCACTTATGCAGTAAGGTTAAAATCCTAAAATCAATAAAATCAAGTCTAGGACAAATTCATGACGGAGACAATAATAATGGCTTCACTGTAAAAAAATCTTTTACTTAATGTTGGTACAAAGGACGGTGAGTACAATTTTAGTCAAAAGTGAGTAAAACCGTAGTCATTGTTGGGTAAACTCGAGTCAGTGTTGGGTAAAATATACGCAACTTTCTGTAAGTTAATTAACTTTGACCAGATTTTACTGACCATAAAGGGTTATGACCTTTTTGTCGGGTATTAAAGGTAGACATTATTGGTTGCATGAAATTTGTCCGGACAAGTTTAATTTTTAATTATTTATTTTGTTTTCTGGGGGTAAAATTTTAAGGTTTATCTGTACTGTTTTCGTTTTTTAGGTGTTGCAAGTTCGCATTAAAAATCTAGGCCTTTGATGTTTTTTTTTTCAGGGGGGGCCTGCATAGTTGCAAGTTAAGTGGCTATGAGGCGTAAATGGCGGCTCTAATGATGCGCTTTTCTTAAAAAACATTATACTGGAATTATACCAGCGATGCAAGTTAAACCAGCCGGTGCTATATGGCACGGCTGGTTCTTGTATTTGGTTGGTCTGTACCCAGCCGTGTGCGTAGCCCGGCGGGATTGTATTGGTCTGTTTCTTCTCTTCTTTTCTGGCAACACGTCCGTCGTGAAAGCTAAAAAGGCTTCTAGTGCTAAACCCTTGGGCCAATTTAAGCCAATTCAATCCAGAGGACCACTGACCCAGCCCCAAATGGGTGTACCAATTGGGTCAAGTGAATTTGAAGAGAAATATTAATTTTTTTGTGCAAAATCTAGAAAATTCCTTCTTCTCCCGCAATCAAGATCTATAAACACCAAAATTGTTCCTAAGGACCCCTGAATCATGATTTCAATTGGGTGTACACAGATCGTGTTTCAAGGTCACCTGGGCAGAGTAGGGGGATTTGTGCACAATCGGGTAAGGGGGGTTCGGTTTTCGCTAGCCTCGTCGCTCGCTCGCCCTGTCTTATGCCAGTATGAATGCAAAAAAAAAAAAAACCTAACCTTGGGTCTGCACGAGCCAGAATTGGGTCTTTAGCTGGTAAGGGCCTTACATTCAGTTCGAAGAAGGTTAAATCTACTTACATGAGGGGGGGTTTTTTTTTTTTGGGGGGGGGGGGGGGGGGGGGGGGTGGGGGGGGGGGGGGGGGGGGGGGGATTAACATCGATATAGGAGATATTAGGAATGGTTTCTCAAACGTACAGGTAGGTAGAGTCCACAACTCGGCTTCACCTATAATATAGTCTGTCACTTTATTTGTATTTTTTTTTTTTTTTTTTTTTTTTTTTTTTTTTTTTTTTTTTTTTTTTTTTTTTTTTTTTTTTTTTGTTTTTTTTTTTTTTTTTTTTTTTTTTTTTTTTGGGGGATATATAATTTAATTGCAGCGCTCCCTTTCAATTCCTTCACGGTCAAGTAACCCTTGGGTTGTTTGAAACCGAATTTAAAGTATTATTGTCTGGAGAGTCCGGCAAATCCACGTCCAAAAAACAAAATAAAAATCTTTTACTCGATTGATGAATGCCAAAAAAATCGTACTTCAGTGAGGTTACATTTCCCGGGGAAGGTTTTCAATTAGATGGCTTATGTATGGCGGTTCTATGTTTTTCTCATTAGTCAAGAAAATGAGAAATAAAACAAAAAGAATATTAAAGTTGATTTTGTAGGTCGCAGGGTTATAAGATACCCACTCTTTTATTAATTGTAAAAAAAATAAAATGAGAAAGTGAAAAAGACTTTCAAAATGCTCCGATGAGCTGATGAAATTTTACTGAAATGATGCTTATGACATCCTAAACATGTGAAATATTTTCGATATCAAAGGTCATAAGAGGTAAAGCGTCATTTTCAAAAAGCCTCCGATTGAGCTCAACTTTAATCGAAGGATCCTTGGACATCTAACATGTGAAATATTTTCGAGAGCAAAGGTCATTAGGAGGTCTGAAGTCAAAATTTCCCAAAAATGCTCTGATTGAACTGAAATTTAACTTTGAAATGATCTTTATACATTCAACACATATTTGAAATGTATTTTGGAGATTAAGGTCCATAAGAGGTCAAAGATCAAATTTTCAAAATGCTCCAATTGAGCTATAATAAAACTGAAATGATCCTTATCACATCCTAAACAGGTTGAAATATTTGCGAAGATCAAAGGGCATTAAGAGGTCAAAGGTCATTTTTTGCCAAAAGACCTCGATTGAGCTGGAATTTAATCGAAAGGATCCTTTTGACATCCTAAACATGTTGAAATATTTTCGAGATCAAAGGTCATTAGGAGGTCGCAGGTCAAATTTTCAAAATGCTCTGATTGAGCTGAAATTTAACTGAAATGATTCTTATGCATTCCAAACATATTTGAAATATTTTGGAGATTTCAAAAAGGGTCATTAAGAGGTCAAAGATCAAATTTCAAAATGCTCCAATTGAGATATAATAAAACTGAAATGATCCTTACACATCCTAAACATGTGGAAATATTTTCGAGATCAAGGTCATTAAGAGGTCAAAGGTCATTTTTTTCAAAAGCCATCCGATTGAGCTAACTTTAAGCGAAAAGGATCCTTTTGAACATTCCTAAAAATGTTGAAATATTTCGGAGATCAAAGGTCATTAGGAGGTCGAGGTCAAATTTTCCAAAATGCTCTGATTGAGCTGAAATTAACTGCAATGATCTTTATGACATTATTAAACATATTTGGAAAATATTATGTGGAGACAAAGGTTATTAAGAGGTCAACAGATCAAATTTCAAAATGCTCCAATTGAGCTATATAAAATGAAATGATCCTTATCACATCCTAAACATGTTGAAATATTTTCGAGATCAACGGTCATTAAGAGGTCAAAAGTCATTTTTTTCAAAATCAATCGATTTGAGCTGATATTTAACTTAAATGGTCCTTATGACACCTAATCATGTTGAAATATTTTTGAGAACAAACGTCATTAGAGGTGCAAAGGTCAAATTTTCCAAAATCCTCTAATGGACAGAAATTTAATATGTCCTTATGACCTCCAAATATGTTTAATATTTTTCGAGATCGAAGTCGTTTAGGGTCAAGGTCACTACCTCGACTGTGAGGGTAGTCGAGTGGCCAAATTGTGTAAAAACACGTATTTCAATACGGTATTTAATCGCAATCTTATCATAGTGCGCAGTTCACACTCCATAGAAAAACGTTTTTAAACAATTTGGCCCTCGCCAGTGGTGCTGTGCTCAGATCTGTCTTCAGATCTAGGATATGGTTGGGTCGAAGATAGGGCTAAGTTTCGAAGCTATGGGGATAGGGTTCGAAAGTGGGGTAGTTACAAGTCGAGGAACTCGACTGTGTCTTCTTTTGTACGGTTTCTTTCTTTCTTCTTCTTAAGGTCGGGCGGGATCGCCTAACTTACTTTGTTCATACCGTTTCTTTCTTCTTCTTTCTTTCGGACAATTGGCTATCTCTTCCACATACTTGATCGGATTTAAACCAGTATCATGCTTTGAGGTGTCCCATACGCGGCTTAATATCTGATCTTACGCATGATAATGATAAAATGGATGATTTGCGTCCAATAGTTATTGGTCTCCGCTATAGTTTTTTAAAATTTGGGTGTTTTTTTTTTTTTTTTTTTTTTTTTTTAAAACTCTAAGCTCGACCAATAAATTTGGGCTATCAAGCCAATTTTATTACAAATGGGTCAGACCATGGTGTTTGAATGGTTCAAAGTTTGCTTTTTGTTGGGGTCAAAAGAAGGTCATGTAGGTGTCACAGGGGTCAAAGTATTTTACTGTGTATAAAATTTAAAACAATATAAATAGAAAATCTGTTAGCCCATCTTATAGGCCCTGATGAGAGGTCAATAAACGTAATCATGAACTTTCAATCACTGGACCCATGGTTAGGGGGTCAAAAGTCAAAATACTTCAAATTACTTACACTTCAAATCACTACTCCTCCTACAGATTAAGGTAAAACCTGAATTGTGTGATTCATGCATATGAATTGCTGATACCCTTACAAAGTATGGTCAAGAGTCAATATGGGGTCATTGAGGTCACGGTGTCAAATATTTACTGTGTATACAATTTTAAAATTAGTTAAATAGAAAATCTGTTTAGCCCATCTTATAGAACTTGATGAGAGGTCAATAAAAGGCAATTATACGTTAATCACTTGACCCATGGGTTAGGGGTCACAGGTCAAATACTTGCAAATTACGTTACACGTCAAATCACTACTCCTCCTACAGATTTTAAGCAACCTGATTGTGTGAGTCATGCCATATAATTAGCTTGTACCCTTTACAAAAGTTATGGTCAAGAGGTCAATATGGGTCCATGTGAGTCCAGGGTCAAACATTTACTGTGTATAAAATATAAAACTAGTTAAATAGATAATCTGTTTAGCCCATCTTATAGAACCTGATGAGAGGTCAATAAAAGTCAATTATGACTTATCACTTGAACCATGGTTTAGGGGTCCAAAGGTCAAAATACATCCAATTACGTTACATTTCAAATCACCACTCCTACCGATGTAACATGACCGTGTGACTTATGCATTAATTGACTTGATGAATTTACAAAAGGAATGGGTAGAGAGGTCAATCATGGGTCATCTAGGGGTATTCTTCCCCGCCTAACTTATCCTGCTCTTGCAAGAGCACTAAGTCTGTTCTTTCTTTTCTTTCTTTTCTTTCTTCAACATCTAATATCTCAGACAGGGAACATCCCATAATAACCAGAACTGTCCATAAGGACAAGTACATGCACAGAAACTTTTGGCCTGACCCGATTGGTGTCCAAGGTCACATAGGGTCAACAGGGGTCAACAACTTTAACCATGCAAAAAATCTAGAATTTGCTTAAATCTCAAAATTACTCGTCATCTTGTTAGGACTTGATCAACACTAACCAAAAAGTCAATCATGGACGTCAACACTTGACTCCTGGTTTAGGGGTCAAAGGTCAAAATACTCAATTACGGTTACACTTCAAATCACTACTCCTCCTAACGATTAAGCAACTGGATCGTGTGAGTCATGCAATATGAATTAGCTTGAGCCCCTTTATAAAAGTTTATGGTCAAGAGTCAAATACGGGGTCCATCTGGGGCTACATGAGGTCAAACATATTTACTGTGTGTAAAATTTAAATAAGGTCAAATAGAAATATGTTAAGCCCTCTTTAGGACTTGATGAGCGGTCGATAAAAGTCAATTATGACTTCAGCACTTGACCCATGGTTTTAGGGTCAAAGGTCAAAATACTTCAAATTACTTTCACAACTTCAAAATCACTACTCCTCCTACAGATTAGACAACCTGATCGTGTGAGTCATGCATAGAATTAGCTTGAGCCCTTTAAAAGTTATGGGGTTAAGAGGTCATAGGGGTCCCTGTGTCACAGAGATGTCAAACATATTTACTGTGTGAAAATTTAAAATAAAGGTCAAAGATAAATCTGTTAGTCCCATCTTATAGGACTTGATGAGCGGGTCATTAAAAGTCAATTATGACTCCATCACTTGACCCAGGGTTTAGGGGTCAAAGTCAAAATACTTTCAAAGTACTTACCTTCAAATCACTACTCCTTTCTCAGATTACATAATTTGATCACGTGGCTCATGTATGTGGTGTGTTTTGGGCCTCACCTACAAAAGTTTACTTATGAAAATTTTGATCAAAGGTCATTTGGGGTCACAGGATTCCAAGACCTGATTTTCACTAAAATGCTCCCTCACTCTTTCTACAAGTTCCGGTCTGAGTACTCTCGACTGTGTTCAGATCTGTAGAACCCGATCTAGTTTAGGCTTGGGTTTGAGCTATCCGCGGCTGGTTTCGAGGTCTTTTGACCAACTATATCTAGTGTTTCTTCCTTCTTCCTCTGGCAACACACAGAGCTTAAAATGCTTCTCGTGCCGCTTCGGCCAATTTAAGCCAAATTCAATCCAGAGGACCACTGACCCAACCTCAAATGGGGGTGTACACAGTTTTGGGTTCATGAATTTGAAGATAAATATTAATTAATTATTCGGTGGCAAATCTAGAAATACTTCTTTCTCTCCCGCAATTCAAGAGCTATAAACAAACAAATCACCAAATGGGTCCTAAGGACCCCTGAATCATGCTGCATATTGGGTGTACACGATAGTGGTTCATCAAGTCATCTGGGCTGAGATAGGGGGAATTTTTGCAAAAAATCGGGTATGGGGGGTAGTTATTTGGCGCTCGTATGAAAGAAAACCCCCCCTGTCTTACGGCCAGTATGAATTCCTTTAGCTTGTAAAGCCTTGCATTCTTTTTCTAAGAAAAGTTAAATCTACTTACACGATAGATTTAACAATCTATATAGGAGATGTTAGGAATTGGTTTCTAATATGGGGGGGGGGGGGGGGGGGGGGGGGGGGGGGGGGGGGGGGGGGACCGTATATAGAGCAGGAACTCCACTTCAGCAATCATATAGTCCTGTACTTTTTGTAGTGGGGTTATATTTTTTTAAAAAATCGCCTTCGATCACTTTCAATTCGTACCGGATGTCAAGTCGCCCCTGGGTTTTTTGAAATCGCAATTAAAGGATTATTGTCTGGCGAGCCCGGCGCGTTAAGCAACGTACCGTTCACATGAAACGACAAATGCACAATGAAACAACAAAATAAAATGCTTTTAAGGTGTTGCATCATGATTTAAATGGGCCGTCGAATTTCTTGAAAAGTTGATATATAGTATATTTCATTTTGTGCTGATACAAATATGAAATAAAAAACTCGGGCTTACCATATCGTTTTTGAGAAAAAATAGTTATTAAAACAAAACGTCCATTTTTGCTCAAAATTTTACATTATTTACCACGCACTGATGGGAAAATTGCGATGCACCGATACTAACGTGCCCCAAAAAGATTAACAAAGGGGCCGTACGTTTTTTCTGATTTTCACATATGTTTAGGTTAAGTTGCATACTTGAAAAAACCTAAATAAAAAAGGTGTCACCATATTAGTTTTCCTGAAAACCGCCGAAAACGGTCATTTTTAGAGTAAAAGTTTGAATGAAATTCCCGCTTCACTAGAGTCGCTGGCCGTCTCGCGCTGTTATTTTACGCCTTATGTCACGCAGCAAAACAAAAATTTGGGTCGTGAAAGGTGAGACGCGTAATTTAACACGCGCGTTCTTAGAAAGGTCCTATAGCAACGTGAATGAACATAACAACAAAGGTGAAAACGTAGGCAGGGAATACCTTAAAAAAAAGAAAAAAACTAAAAAATCAATAAAATAACAAAATTAAATTTGCAGGTTTCCCCATATTTTCCACCTATTGATAAAAATAACTGACAGACGAACCACACCTTCAGAAATGCATCTGGCAAGATAATAAATGATCTCAATGGCAAGCCCATCATTCTCTATTTGGTGCCCCCGTCGAAAAGCAGGTCTAGCAGATGTTACCGGATTCGAGATATAACTAAGCCTAATTAATATAATATATCATCATGGAACTCAAAAAATAATCACTTCTTTGCCTTTAGTTTTCCTTTTTAGAAGCGAAATCTTGTCCTTTAATTACATGGTATTTCATTGTCGGTGTCCTCTCTATATGTCTTAAGATTAAATGGAGGACAATTCTAATTTAGATTAAAATTGTTAATCTATTATTTCATTTAATTTTTATCACATTTTAATCTAATCTTGAAATTGTCCTTAATAGCAATCCAATTAGATTAATTTTTAATCTAAGAATTTAGGAGTCGGAGTTTCGGCACTCACTTATATCCTTGTTAGCATCACGAATTTCTAGAAGAAAGAAACTGCAGCCTCTGGTATTTCCGATTCTCTCGGCTACCATTGGGATACCGCCATTGGCTGTTTTTGGGAATGTGCTACAAGAGTAACTTCCCCTCATTTTTTTAAAAGGCCTGCACGTGCAGCGTTCTACGCGAAGTATGGACTCGTTACAAATTCGCGTAAACGGCAGAGGGAAAATAGCTCCGAGAATATCTTCGCCGCTAAACTCGCAAACGAATGCAGCTCGCTCAATACTCCTAGTTTTACTAAAATCGCTTTCGAGTATCCTTAGAAACCAATCATATGCCAACACCTTAGATGGCTATTTATGCGTTCTATGTTTTCTCCTACAGAAAATGCGAAATAAAACAAAGAATAATTCCAAGTTGATTTTGTACTTAGCATGATTATTTAATAGATTATCACTATTTATTATAATTGTAAAAAAAATAAAAAAGTAATAGTTTTTTACTTTTTACTTTAAAATTAAAAAGACAAATCGGACATAGGTCTTCTGAATGCTTGAGCGAGAAATATTTTCCCATGTAGTAACTCATGTTGATGTCTTTTTGAACATGGAATTTTAATTTACCTAAAATATGCATTTTACAGAAACTGTGCCAAATCCTATAACGTATCAATATGGACGTCCTGCCACCAGAACTGTTTGGGAACAAGACATACATTCCAGGACTACAATACATTAATCTGTCAATCGAAAGGGTGTCCATGTTTAGCGAAGTTGCACAGGGATCATTGACAGGTGAAGTTATTGTGTACTGAAATGCGTCTATCTTGTCCACCAACATGGCTGGCTATTGAATATGCCACGGTCTATAAATATAATCGCTTCATATTCGCTAGGGTTAGCGTTTCACACTAGGGTAAGGTTTTTTTGCCACAGTCGAGGAACCAACTTTTCTTTGTTCAATAAATGTGTCTTTCTTTGTTTTCTTCTTTCTGTCAACTCCGGTCAAAACTTTAATCTGCTCGTTCTGCTACAAACTTTCATCAATATTGACAGAACTGCATACAAACTTATTGAACACCACGACTCACGCATATGTGACCGGACTTGTTTGGGGATCAAGGTCACATAAGGTCACAAGAGTTAGAAAAGGTTGTTTTCCCAAAAAATGCTACTCCTCCTCCTACCGATTGTATTGCTGTAAAGGTCAACCAAGGATATGAGCAGCTTGGGACCCTTCTCAAACTTAGCTCGGCATGGCGACCAAATGTCATTAAGGGAATGTTCCGACCTGGTTTAAAATTCTTTAAAAATCATATTACATGTGTGTTAAAGTAGTAGATTGTGCTACTTGTTTGGGTTCATGTTATAAATTCCATACAAATCATGGGGGGGGGGGGGGTGTCATTTAGGGGCAAAAGTCAATTTTCAAAATGCTCAATTGGGCTGTAATTTACTGAAACTGATTCCGATGACAATCCTAACATGTGAAAAATATTTGAGAACAAAGGTCATAAAGTTCAAAGGTAAAATTTTCTAACGTGCTACTGACATTATAAAACGCGAATGCATGTTCTTTACGTGTGGTATTTATCATGAAGAATTAATTTAAAAAACTTGACAACACACGCACATTTGGAATCCGAATATTTCGGTGATACCAATCACCGTCAGCAGCGGGTGGAAGCTGACTTCTTCTGCCAATCCTCTTTCTGATTCCTGACGCTGGTGCTCGTCCTAGATCTTGGTGGTATTTCAGTTTAAGGATTTCACGGCCCCCGTCTCTCTTTAGAGTTGTGGCAGTCTCTTCTGATAAAAATGCCTCCCGTATCTCGCCTCTACTGTTTTTCTTCCCTGCAACGAACGGTGACTTGTATGTGTCTGCTTTATGACCAGTAGTCCTGCATAGACCTTGTTTGCGGTCTTTGCAAAGGACCCGGTATAATACGACACCAGACGTATCGTTGTTTTCAGTCTTGTCCTTTGAGCTGCTACCAGCAATTTTGCGTAGGTTCTGATGAGGTGAATTGAAGCACATGGAGATGCCCATGGTTGTTTAAGACGCGGCGTAAGTTTTCATGCCCCCGTACCATACGGAGCTACCCAAAAAAAAAAAAAAAAAAAAAAAAACACAAAAACCTTTGTTGCTGTTTGTTCTGGTGGCACTGGAGCCCTTTATAAAAGTTATGGGTCCAGAGGGTCATATGGGGTCATCTGGGGTTACAGAGGTCCAAACATATTTACTTGGTAAAATTTAAAACAAGGTTAATTTTTAAATTTAAATTAAGCTCTCTTTTGTATTACGTTGGCGATTTGTTTAACCTTCGTCTTACTAAGCCTTTTACATTGTTTAGGGGTTAAAGGTCAAAAATACTTCAAATTACGTTACACTTCAAATCACTACTCCTCTACAGATTAAGCAACCTGATCGCGTGAGTCAAGCATTGATAAGCTTGAGCCCCTTTATAAAGTTTTGGTCAAGAGGTCATTACGTTTATTCTCACTCGTGTCTCTAAGGTCCACCGAGGTCAAACATCTTTCTGTGTGTAAAATTTAAAACAAGGTCACATAGCAATTGTTTTTATCCCACCCTTAAGTACTTGATGAGAGGTCAATAAATCAATCATGCCCCATCACATGACCCATGGTTTTAGGGTCAAAGGTCAAATACATCAAATTCCGTTATACTTCAAATCACTACTCCTCCTACAGATTAACATGATCGTGTGAGTCGTGCATATGAATAAGCTTGAAACGCTTTACAAAAGTTATGGGTCCAGAGCTCAGAATGAGGTCATCTGGGGTCACAGAGGTCAAACATATTTACTGTGTGTACACTTTAAAACAATGTGCCAAAAGAAAAGCTTTTTATCCCACAATGTAGTACTTGAAATTAAGGTCAATAAAAGTCAATCATGACCCCATCACATGACCCATGGTTTGGAGTCAAAAGTCAAACTACATCAAAATTAACGTTATATTTCAAATCACTACTCCTTTTACCGATTACACAGTATGATCACGTGACTACATGTATGTGATGCGCTTGACATCCCCCAAAAGTTACTTAATGAATTTTGCTCAAAGGTCATTTTGGGGATCACCAGGAGTCCAATGACCTTATTTCATAAAATGCTTCTTCTACCATTCGGTCTGAGTACTCTCGACTGTGTTCAGATCTGTAGACAGATCTATCGTTTTTTTTTTCTTTCTGTCAACTTCCGGTCAAACTTTAATCTGCTTGGTTCTGCTACATAATTTCATCATCAATATTTGACAGGACTTGTCATACCACAAAACATTAATGACCAACCGCATATTGACCGACCTTTGTTTGTGGGTCAAAGGTCACATAAGGGTCAACAATATTTTAGAAAGGTTGTTTTCCCAAAAATGCTACTCCTCCCACATTTTATTGCATGGTAGGTCACCAAGGATTCTGAACTGCCTTGTACCCTTCATCAAACTTTATGCGCGGCATGGGCATCAAATTGTCATGAAAGGGTAATTTCCGACCGGGTTTAAAATAATCTTTAAAATCATATCTACATGTGTGTAAAGTAGTAGATTGGTGCTACTTGTATTGGTGCATGTTATAAATTCCATACAAATCAATGGGGGGTCATTCAGGGGTCAAAAGTCAAATTTTCAAAATGCTCCAATTGAGCTGTAATTTTACTGAAATGATCCTTATGACATCCTAAACATGTTGAAAATATTTTTGAGAACAAAGGTCATTAAGAGGTCAAAGGTAAAATTTTCTAACTGCTAACTGACATAAACGCGAATGAATGTTCTTATACGTGTTGGTATTTATCATGAAGAATTAATTTAAAACTTGACAACAACACTCACATTTTGGAATCCGAATATTTCGGTGATACCAATCACCGTCATCAGCGGGTGGAAGCTGAATTCTGTCTGACAGATCCTCTTCTGATTCCTGACGCTGGTGGCGTCCTAGATCTTGGTGGTATTTCCAGTTAAGGGATTTCACGGCCCCCGTCTCTATTTAGAGTGGGGCAAGTCTCTTTCTTGATAAAAATGGCCTCCCGTATCTCGCGTGCTGTTTGTCTTCCCTGCACAGAACGGTGACATTGTCTGTGTCTGCTTTATGACCAGTAGTCCTGCATAGACCTTGTTGCGGTCTTGCAAAGGACCCGGTATAATACGACACCAGACGTATCGTTGTTTTCAGTCTTGTCTTTGAGTGCTACCAGCAATTTGCGTAAGGTCTGATGAGGTGAAATTGAAGCACATGGAGATGCCATGGTTGTTGAAGACGCGGCGTAGGTTTTCCGATGCCCCCTGTACATACGGAGCTACCACAAAACCTTTGTTGAGGTTGTTCTGGGTGGCACTGGATCCAGACGAGGCTTTTGTTGTTTTTTTTGGCACAGACTCTCTGGAAACTCCAGTCTTTGTATCCGCAGCGTCGGAGGGCAGATTTGACGTGTTCTATTTCAGATTCTTTCTCCTTAGGATCTGTAACAACAGACTCCGCACGGTCGAACAAGGTTCGAATCACACTAAGTGCTGGTCAGTGTGCGTAGGTTTTCTGTACACACTAACCCCGAGACTACCGTCCACTTTCCTTTTCACTAACGTATCTAGGAAAGGTAATGCCCCTCCTTCTCTGGATCATTAGTGAACTTGATGTGCGGATTAAGGCTGTTAATATGTTCAGTAAACTGTTCAGCATTGTCTTTCTTGATCACGACGAAGGTATCGTCCACATATCGCATCCAAATGCGTGGGGGCTGTTGTGCGGATTTTAAAGCATCCAATTCAAAGCTTTCCATATACAAGTTAGCGATGATAGGGCTAACCGGAAGTCCCATAGCACATCCATGATCTTGTTGGTAAAGTTGTCCTCTGAACTTGAAATATGTCGTTGATAAACAAAATTCGAGGAGGGTTATTATTTGCGATACATTCAGATACGTTCACGGTTTCCAGCTGTTATCGCTTTCCAGAAGATGTTTCACAACTTTGATAGCTCCATCCACCGGTACACTGGTAAACAAAGTAGTGACATCATAAGATGTTAAGATTTCATTGACATCAAGTACGAGATCTTTTATCTTGGCGACAAAGTCTTGTGAGTTCTGTATGTGGTGAGGTGACTTTCCTACTAACGGCGACAAAAGGTCCGATAAAAATCTGGCTAAGTTGTAACACACCGAGCCAATACTGGACACAATGGGCCGTACTGGGATAGGTTCCTTTTTATGAACCTTGGGCAAGCCGTATATACAGGGCACAACACAAGCTGATGGTCTAAGCTTATCATACAGTGATTGGTCAATTGCACCTTCAGCTTTCAAGTTTTTCAGAATCTTCAACAGTTTATTTTTATATTTATTTGTGGGGTCCGTCGACAACTTGGAGTAAGTTTTTTCATCGCTCAACAAGTCGTTGACCTTGCTCTCATAATTGTCTTTATCCAGAACCACAGTGATCTTGCCCTTGTCGGCGGGTAAAACTATAATATTAGGGTCTTTCTTAAAGGTGCATTTCGTGATTCCAACACCTTCTGTTTTATTCATTTTTCACTAGATATCCTTGAGAAAAGCTTATTCACAAAATTTGAGTTGATTCCGATCTTGCGGTTTTGTGTTATGCGCAATTGCCCGTTTCCCACGGTCCCATAGGCTACTGTGCTGTAATTTAATACAAAATTGCGAATTTCTTACAGATGCGACCGAATTTGCACGTAAGATTAGGTACACATGGATTACTAATGCAAACGTTTCAGATGATATAAAAATCTCAACTTTTTTTAGGTAAGTCGGTGGGACGAGGCTGTGGATAACGAAATGCCCCTTTAAGATCATTTATCGCTTTACGTTCTTTAGAAGTGACATTACTGGCAGGGGATTTAGCGGTTTTCAAGATAGATGTTACCTTGGAGTGAAGTTCCTCCTTGTTTTGTTGGTCAAGTTTGTCACACGCTAGTTCAGTTGCAACGATGAATTCCTCAACGCGTAATTCCTGGGGCGAAACACCGAAGTTTAATCCCTTACTGAGAACTGATTTAACTGATTTCTCATCCTGGTTTAATTGACGAGACGATAAATTAACCACCCATTTGTCTTGGATTCCGGAAGCGCTGTTAGAAGTACTATTTTTCGCGATATCCTGTGCAGAAACGCTTTGTTTACATTCCTTCAGTTCCCGAAATTTTGCAATATGGCGGCTTCTTACACGGTCGTTTTCCACCTGAGCTGCATTCTGGTAAATCTGACGACTTCCTGAAATTCGTTGCTAGGCAACTTTGATTGTAAATGGTCTTTTAATTTCAGTTTTCCGCCTCCAAAACATCGATGGAAAAATTATGCTGGCGAATTCGTTCATTTACAAGAGCTCTCTCGGCTTTTTGGATTATATCATAGGCGCGAGGACCCCGTACGTTTGATCTTAAAGACAGTCCCGTGGGTGTATGGCGGGAATTATAACACGTCAATGTATAGCGGAGATGATTGCGAGTACGAGCTAATTTTTGTGAGACTTTCTCCAGCTGTCTAGCGTCAGATAAGCAATCTTTGCCGAGATCAAATAATCGCGAATGAAAGTTCTTATACGTGTTGGTATTTATCATGAAGAATTAATTTAAAACTTGACAACAACACTCACACTTTGGAATCCGAATATTTCGGTGATACCAATCACCGTCATCAGCGGGTGGAAGCTGAATTCTGTCTGACAGATCCTCTTCTGATTCCTGACGCTGGTGGCGTCCTAGATCTTGGTGGTATTTCCAGAGTGTTCCGTTCTGTACAGGGAAGACAAACAGTTAGCACGCGAGATACGGGAGGCCATTTTTATCAAGAAAGAGACTTGCCCCACTCTAAATAGAGACGGGGGCCGTGAAATCCCTAAACTGTTTGATTCTCTTCTGGAAATACCACCAAGATCTAGGACGCCACCAGCGTCAGGAATCATAAGAGGATCTGTCAGACAGAATTCAGCTTCCACCCGCTGATGACGGTGATTGGTATGTGGCGGGAACCCCCTTTCCCCTTCCTATGGATCGAATGATGGCGTGGGTAAGTTGAAGAGGCAGAACTCTGCGCCCTTGTACTATCGAGAACTACTGAAGGACACGGATCCCTTCGTCTTTAAGTTCTAAGTTTAGTTTTATTGACATCTACATCTACAGCATACATTGGTTACAGCACCTGCAGTGATGAAGGCACGGAGAGATTTGCGCTGGACGGGGAAGACCACATGTCTCGCAAGGCCCCGCGCGCTGTGATTGGTCAACTACCGTCACCTGACTTATGAATATTCATAGAGTTGCATGACAGAATATCCATTCATAAATTTAATCATAGTATACTCAACAGCATAATAATATATAAAAATGAGGCTGACAATATTTGGGTGAATCATTGCTTGGCAATTCCATTACCGCTACACAGCCTCCCTCCCAGAATGTGCCGTCCAGGCACATCGACGCGACGGCCACAGCGGGATTGGAATTGCTCCCGTGCCACTACACTAAGCCATTATTACTTTGCTATACGTTAAAATTTACATACAGGTGTTTTTCAATGCTTAAGAGTGTCCACTTGTAGGTGTCAGTTAACTCCCT
Organism: Ophioderma brevispina; assembly: GCA_023653785.1. Classification (NCBI taxonomy): domain Eukaryota; kingdom Metazoa; phylum Echinodermata; class Ophiuroidea; order Amphilepidida; family Ophiodermatidae; genus Ophioderma; species Ophioderma brevispina. The sequence continues at coordinate 24,167 of JAMKCH010031459.1, read as the reverse complement.
TCTCTTGGCCGGTGGTCACCCCACTTCTCTGGTAAATCCGTAAAGTAGTCGCCGTTCGTCTGGCAGCTCCTGAGAGTAACGCCCAGGTGTCCTCAAGTCATATCCGTCTGATTCTGACCCAACACTCACTCCAGACCTTCACGGATCGCCTTGCCCGCTTGACTGATTGGATAATAATCTAATGCGGCCTGCAACCCGCAAATCACCTCGCCCATGTGGCTGATTGGTTAGTACTCTAATGCGGCCTAAACCCGCAAATCACCTCGCCCGTGTGGCTGATTGGTTAGTACTCTAGTGTGGCTTACGAGCCGCAAATCACCTCGCCCGTGTGGCTGATTGGTTAACATACTTCTAATTAACCTCAAATAATGCTGTTCGTCTGCCTATTACAAAATCTCGTCTTGGTTACTGTCAGAAGTCACTAAAATACTTTCATGAACCCAGCGCTCACCCATCCACTCCTCATTCACTCTCAAAAACTACTTCCTCTCGTTCAGATTAACGAGCAAATTTTACCATTCAATATCAGCCCATCACTAGCCGGGGTTGTCTGATGTGAGAAGGGTGTAACTGGGGACTCCTAGTGGATAGTACCCCCTAGTGCCCCACACTTGTCTGTGACCCATTGTCACAGAAAAAAACTTCTAATGATGTGGAACAACGATCACAATAGCTAAATACATTGGTTCTATAAACCTCCAGCGCCTTAATCCCGACATTTTTGTGCATCACATGCACTTGATCATATTAGCTCTGCACCCCCTCAACTTTCTGATTGGATCATAATATTTACGATTGTAATCAATAGAGTCATCTCTTCCTGCAACCATCCTTCCCTGATCAAACCTCAACTCAATATTGCAATCACAATATAGTTACAATGATTAGTAGTCTATAAAATCATCTCTTTCTGTCATCATCCTTGTCTGATTGGATCTCCCGGATCAGCCTCAACTTAATATTGCGGTCACGATATTTACAATGATTAGTAATCCATAAAATCATCTCGCTCTGTCATCATCCGTGTCTGATTGGATCTCCCGGATCAAGCCTCAACTTAATATTGCGTCACGAATATTTAATACAATGATTAGTAATCGCATAAAAGTACTTCCTCCTTCCCTCCTCCTCTGCACAATCCTCTCTGATCGGACCTCAACTTAAATTGCCCAATCACAATATTTAACAACGATTTGTAATCTGTAGAATCATCTCCTCCTCCTATCTTGCCACCATCCTTAGCCTATTGGATCTCCCTCTCCCTTTTTACCTCTTCGAGTTCCCCTTCATGATGTCTGACCCCTGCTTTCACCTGTATCTTTCTTCCCCCACGCCGATTCCCAATGTAGCCACCCGACTCTGTCTCGCTTCATCTCCTTTCTCATCGCTTTCCTTTTGGCTCCCCAAATAGCTGTCCTCGACCTCGACTCCGCCAGCAGGCACCGGAAGAGGCACAACGGCCAAACGGTTCTGGAATACCCCCCTCGGCAGCGACCTCGCCCAGGCATTTCTGCAAAAGGGACAGCAAGAGCAAGATAGTTGACAATTATAATTACCGTAAAATCTTAACAATATAAATGCACACGAAAAAAGATTTCTTAGGATTTATCACAGGAGGGTTTCTCCCTCCCCCGTGCAGGGATATATCTAACATCAACTTTAGGATTAAAACGGACTTCTTGCGAACAGTGGTCTTCTTTTTGAAGCGTAGGGTGCCTTGGCCAACTTAAGAGAAGAAGCCGATGATTCCGGCTTTACTTTCAATACATATACTCTAGAAGAGCGTGCACCCGCCCCCCTTTTATAATATTCTTCCTTTTTCAGCGACACTTTGTACTTTGTCTCTCAAGCCCTTTTCGTTCTTGCCTCCTACCACCCTAAACAAAGAAAATACAAAACAAAAAAACAAAATTAACCCAACACTTGTTATCCCTACCACTTAAATAAATATACGGACCCACCTCAATCTTTTGCTTCCTAGGTGTGCATTAGAAACTAATCATTTACATAAGCGTTCCCTAAAAAACCTTAATTGAAAACTACCCTATTACCCTACCGAATCTAAAGCCCCTAACCCACCATTATTCCCATTATTTATAATTCTAATCTATTAAAACAATCACTCCTCAAGCAGTGTTTTCTAATCGGATCCGCTGGCTTCTGGCGGATCGTCTTGGGGGGTTGCGCGACAGGGCCCATCCTTATTTCGCCCCAGACGAATGTTCTTCCTCTGTAGTCTCTGTCTCCCTTGTTCCAGAGTCGCAACTTCCCACCGCTGGCCGAGCCCTTGTCCCTCACTCACAATCGTCCTCTTATACGACCATCAACTACACCCCTGCTGATCGCACCGTCTATTGCGGCCCCCTCCTGTAGTTTCTTTGCCGATTTACCAACGCCTGTTGTTCAACCATCTTGCCCTTTTCAGGAGTTGCTATCTGGGTTCCTCTTCAACTCACTTTCATGTGCTTTGTAGTTCCTGCACAAGCTCTGTCCTTCATAGAGCTTTAGTCGGTCTGCGTGGACAACTCTGGCTTACTTCTGCTTGTCTTCTGGATACGGAAATATAACGTCCGACAGCACGGTTACAACCAAATTGGACCCTCCCCACGGCAAAGAACAATTCTTAAAGCTGGCCGTCGTTTGTACATATGTAACCAAACAAATTGTCACCTTGTAAGGAAGGTCCATGCTTCGAACGGTCGTATTTTGCGCTTCTGTCGCCTAACATTTCGTGTCAGAGCGACCGAGCACTTCGGAATGCCACGATTACACTCTCTCAACTCCTGGGCATAATCCGTGACACAATCATTCTCGTCTGGTACAGCCCCAACTCCAAATCGTTTACACTCTACTTCTCGCCAGCACATCAAATCCATGTTCGGGCTCTCCCCGGTTGATGCCCGGACACTCTCCCTGTATGCGAAACCCACGTAGGTAGATCTGGTCCCATCCGTTTTTCTGGTTCTGGTGCGGCTGCATCATCAAGGATACATACATTTACTATCTACATGTTCCCGTTATACCTTTATCGACCATCCCATCCGGATTTGGGGTGTGTAGGGGTTGTTTTCTTGTCTTTGTTATCCCCAACAGACGACACATCTCCTGAAAAACTGCGGACTCAAAGTTCCGACCTTGGTCCGAATGCGCTCCTTGGTACCCCAAAACGCAGACGAACTCATCCACACTTCGCTCCCCGTCCTCCGCCTGTTGGTCTTCAACCGCCATATGCCTCCATCCATTTTCCGTCCAATATCCCCTACAACGTATGTTACTCGTTACCATTGTAAGTTTCGGTCATGGGCCCAACACATCTATGGCTACTTCGGTTCTAGGGCGCAACCAACGCTCGATTACTGTTTGTAGGCGGGCTCTGGTGCTTACGCTGCGGCCCCTTCTTCTAGCTAACTCACACATTCTCCGGAGGTACGACCGTACCTCAGCATGGCCATTCCTAACCAAAATACCTCTCAAAATACCTCTCGCGCATCTTTTGGCAATACTGTTCGACCTAGGTGACCTCCCGTTCTAGATGCGTGCTCTTCCAGCACCTGGTCTCGTAGCGTTCTCGGTAACACAATTAACCATCTTACTGATTTACCGTCGTCACTTTCCCACCTTTTGGTCAGCATACCCTCCTTCACGGCTAGTAGGTCCCACTGGTTCCAGTACGTCTTAAACTGGGCCGGTTGCTTCGCTTTCCGCCCAGGGGGGGTCTCTCTCTTCTCTCTTCGGCCGCCTCTTTTCTCCTCAATATGGAACCTACTTTCAATCCTCCATTGCGGCTCCTATCATTTCAATGTAATCCCGGGTCGGATTTTACATTCAGCCCTGGATCTGGGCTAAGTTTCATCCTGACGTCCAACCTTCCTCTCGATATCCAAATACTGTTCCATTGTTGGTTCAAAACCAGTTGCACTGGTCCCTTTCCCATTCGGTCATGTATCACTGATTCCAATCCTAAACTCGTCTTTTTACACCCGTGTCAGTACCAATATCCTCCTGCAGGGAACGTACCGACACAGTATCCTCCCTAACGTCGCCGTGAAAGCCGCGTCCAGGCCTCCAACCACAGGGCAGGCTCAGCCCCTGTATTATCTTGTTTCACAACTCTTCGTGTCGGCGGCAACAAAATGCGGACCCTGGACATTCGGTAGTAACTTCATCATTGGAAGGGAGCACCTGTGTTCTTCCAAATCCCTCTGTCTGCAGCCCCCGATCTCACGCACTGGCTACCATTACCCCCTCGGCGTCATTTCGAATTACTACTGAAATCCATGGGAGACGTGATGGGTGTGGTGGAAGAGTGGGGTGGGAGATATAAGGAGATGAGGGAGAAGAGAAGAGGCTAGTCGCCTCTCTAGCGGGTGTAGAGCGAATAAGAAACCGGGGAGGACATGCTGATTTCCGCGGGAGCAGCCGAAGAGACGTGTCCTTACCGTGACCTACAACTAAATCGGGAGCGCAACAAAACCCCGTGTGTCCTCTTCGGCTCCCTCCGCCTCCTTTGGTGTTTGGGTTCGAACACCATTTTCCTCCCATTCGCCCACACTGCCTGCATGGTATACGTGACAAGCCGTCGGCGTTCTGATGTCGCCTTCCCGGGCGAACTTACTCTCCAGCTCAATATCGACGTTTGGACAGCACCACTCAAGCCACCGCGCTACTGCCCCTCTAGATTTTGAAGTTGCCAGAGCTACTCAAGGGGGAGATCCGTGGTCATGCGAACTTTCACTCGCCTTCCTATCAGTAGTGCTTAATATTTCCTTGAGGAACACCACGATGGCCAACAGTCCTCCTAGTTACGCAATATACTTTTCCTCTTCGGGCTTAGACAGAGCTTTACTACTACCGTAAGCTATCACCTTCTCCTCCCCTTCCTGCTCCGGGACAGCACACATCCCATGGTATCCAGCGTGAACTGGCCCTCCGCCATGGGATACGCGACAAGATCGGCGCAGCAATCAGAGCCTCCCTTAAGTCTGTTGAAACAGTTCTTCACACTCACTTGTCCACTCGAATTTGGCTTTCTTTCTTCTCTGTGAGGCGATGAATGGTGCTGCGATTCCCGAACCCCTGGATAACCTTCGATATAAGATGCTAGACCCTAAAGGAACTTTCGCACTTGCACTTGCCGTAGGGGTTCTAGGCGTAGGCCACTCCCGCACCGCTTCAATTTTGGCCGGATCCGTATGAATTCCCTCTCTGACGACACCACATGACCCAGATAACTGACCTCTCTCTGGAATAGATTGCACTTAGAGGGCTTTAATTTCAACCCTGCACTGCGGAACCTGATAAGAACAACGGCCTCCAGTCGAATCACGGATTCAGCCACTGTGTTCCCAACACGATCACATCGTCAAGGTAGACAAGCAATATTTCCCACAGCGCAAACCCTGCCAGTACACTCTCTCTACCTAACTCTATCACATCTCTCAAGGTCGAGGGGGGATGGGGGCGTTACATAGCCCAAACGGCAACACATTCCATGCGTACAGTCCACTCGGTGTAGAAAATGCTGACTTAATCGCGAGCGTTCCTCATCCATCTCGACTTGCCAATATCCGGAGGCCAAGTCCAAGGTCGAGAAGTAAACTCTTCGCTCCTCCCAGTGCATCTAGAGAGTCATCGATCCTTGGTAAAGGTAGGCATACCTTTCTGTGACTTCATTTAATTTCCTGACATCCAGACCAGGCGCTTCGATCCATCTTTCTTAGCAACCAAAACAACAGGTTCGCCAGGGACTCTCTGACGGTGATATCCCTCCCTTTCTCTAGCAGTTCCTTCACTTGCCTCTCTACTTCTTCCCGTGTTTGGAGAACACGCCGCACGGCTTGTCGGATTGACGACGCGTTTTCCAGATTGATGCTAATGCTTCACGTCACGCCGGTTTTGTTCTCCCCAATTGTCGACCTCACCACGGGAAAACACGTCCTGATATTGTACCAACAATCGAATTCACTTTTTTTCCCTGTCCTCCTCCTCACTCCTTTGACACCGTTCACTAATCTCCCTTCCAAGTGCTCTGGAACTCCTTGTCCTCCCTCTGGGACCACAGTAACAAGGTCTGGTTTTCACAATTCACTTTCATCAAGCACCGATATTCTGGCTAATAACGCTCCTTGCTTTATGTCCCGGGGTTTGTTTCTGATATAACTAGGGTTATGGGAACAATACCGTCGGCAACCTTGCTAACGCTCCACTACTAGTAATCCACTCTCGACAAGAGCCCTCCTTTTTCGCCAATGGTTTACCACAACTAAAAATGCTCTCCCGCTGCTGATCCTGCTACCACTCCCGAGATCCCATCGCATGGCTGGCGGTACGCTGATGTTCACCGTTGGTCAACACCTTTGGGCAAGTGTTGTACGGGACGGAAAGCATTAACGAACGTTATAAAAACCTTATTAAAGCTGCAATTGGCTGAAATCCAGAGTTGATCCTGAACTCGAGAGGAAGTCCATACCTAACATCCCATTCTTGACTCTCGCAACTACAACGTTCAGCGTTTGTCTCACGTTACCGACTTTACTTCTAGGGTTGCTCTTCCCCAAACTTGTCCCTCTCCCCCCATTCCGCTTGCAATAGTCTTGCATTGGTTGGCGCTAGTTCCGCCGGTCGTTCTATTGTATCATGTTATACTGCTCCCAAGTCAATATTGTTAGCGAACTACCCATATCAAGAAGAAGCGGTAAATCAGCACCTTTAACGACCAGGCGGAACATAAGAACTTTTAACGTATTTACAGTATTTCCACCTTCAGCAAACACTTCAATGTCATTTAAATGAATAACATTCCCACCCCTTCTCCTTCCCTCTCTATCCTGACTTGGGGCCCCTTCGACGTCGCGGCCTCCTCAAGGCCCCTGAGTTGGGCCTGCCCCGTTTCCCTCTTTCCACAGGGAGTCTCTTTCATATGCCCTCCTGACATCCACCACGCGGCTATTACTCTCTACTATGGGCAATATTTGGCTATTTTCCCCGGTTTCTGTTCGGCACCTGAAACATACCGGTGGTCCTTGTGGGCACTCTCTAGCATAATGAATGCCCCGTCGTTGACAACGATAACACCGGGTCTGGGTGGGCGGTGCATGGCCCCAGTATGCCACTACAACCTGGTGGACGGACTTTGTCCCGCTGCACTGGATTCACCTGAAAGGGCGATGGTGCACAATTTTGTTCTAACCAGTGCATCCGTTGGTCTATATTCTGTAAGCAAGAGTCTACTTTGGCTTTTGGCCTCTTCTCACTCAGCTTCCTGCTAGGTATCTCCTCTGCTACCGCAACCCGTGCACGAACAGCCTGTTCTTTCCTCTCAAAGATTTTCTAGCGGAGGAATGATTCCCACCCGGGCTCCCAAGATCGCATCCTCCAAATTTCTGGCCTGGTGCGGTAGAGTTCCTTCCTTTGGGTGGAAAAAAAGGATCAGGGCCCGCTAATCCGCCTTCTTAAGTATTCCTTAGCAATTCTATCCCTCTCCCCTCTCCTTCTTGTCAGTATTCGGATGCGCTAATACCGCGCCGCCAACTTCTTAATGTCCAAGGCCAGCTATACCAGACCTTTCCTCCCCGGGTTTTGTTCACGCCGTCAACTCTTGAAACAATTTTCCGGACTCCCTGGGTCCGAATTCTTCCGCAGGATCTAACCAGCTCCCTGATATTTCACTTCATTTGGATCCACATCATTGGCACTTAAAGCAGCTAAAGCGTCCCCTTGACAACATGTGAACAACGAAACGTTGCTTCTTCATCTTCATTCCTCCACTTATTGTATACCGGTCTGCGTGCTTCGAAATGTCGATGAAGTCTTTCCATCCATGTTCCTTTCCCATCATACTGTTTGAGGGGCTTTCTCCTGCTTGCGTGTAGGCTCTGTTCCTATCCTCAAAACTCCGTTTCATTCCTGACCCTCGCCTCTCTCTGCGTAATTTCGGGGCCATAGACAGTCTTTCTTGTGGTCGTCGTATTCGTCCTCACGAGGAAAGCCGGCTGACGAACCAGACCTTTGGTGGAGATTTGGTTCTGTACACCTTGGACTCAGTTTCTGTCTCTCAAGTGCATAGATGACATCCTTGCGTTAAGTACAATTTTTTTTATAACCCGAGCCAGCCAAAGAAGATCCTGCTTCACTACTTCTCTCCCCACTTCGTACTCTGCTGCCTGTTCACCCTCACTGTCTTCTCTCTGTCCTCTTTGGCGACACTTGTTCACCTTGTCTCAGTTAAATACCCTCACACACGATCGGTCCCTATAAATGGATCGTTGTGGACCCCCCCCCAGTAGCGACGCATCTCCTTGCCATGGCTCTCCGTATCCATCTACGTCCCTTTTTCCAACATCCGGTCTCCCAGTGTTTCCTCCTTCCATCGTCGTCCTGCACTAGTCGCTTTATACTTGTGTCTCGAGCCTCAACTCCCGCTACGTAATCATCTCCCATAATCTTCCAAATTTTTTTCTTCTTTTCACTAATCTCATAGATTCCTTCTCGACCGTGCATCCTTTCTCTCTAAGCCTACTCTTTCCCCGAAGTCAGCAATCCCCGTGCGGTCGCGTCCTTTGAGGCCCTCATCTAAACCTAACGCTCCTTCAATCCGAATCCTCAGCTTCCCGTGCGGCGCGTCCCTTTGTGGCCTTATCCAACCTAGCCACTAAGCTCCTTCATCCGAACCTCAGCCTCACGGGCGTTCAATTCATGCATAGTCTGTGCGCGACTTCTTTTCACGAATCGCGCCATTTGCTTCACTCAACATTAGCTCGCTTTCTCGGATCACAAACTTCTCGAACTGACCTGCCATTTCCTCGGCCCAAGCCTTACACTCTTCTTCCACTGGTTTGTTATTGCGGTATGTTACCTCCTTTTTTCTCTCGCCCTCTTCTCTTTCGTCTCTGTTGCATCCGGGACCACTGCGTGCTCCCCTCCCGGGCCCGAGTCATCTGCTACAAACGCTCTCCCTGCATGCCGCCTTACACGCGTTTAACTCTGCCCGTTTCTCATCCGCTTTTCCTTGATATATGCGCTTCCTCCTTCTGCTTTTATCCCTCATCTTCCCTCGTCTCTACGGCCTTTGCGGCCTCTCTCTTTCATACTCTCCGAATCTCCGATTCAGAAAGATCATCCCTTTCGTGGGGGCATCTTAGTCCTCGCCCCCGTACCTCTATCACTCACTGCTCCTAAGCTTCTCTTCCCCATTCTGCCCCTGGCGCCCCCGTTACTTCCCTTCCTCCTCGAAATTCCAATCTTATTTCACGCCAGTACTGAATTCACTTCCAATCTCGCTGTCGAACCGACATCCGTTCCTTTAATCATTAAACTCCTTGGCCGATTACCCCTGAAGTAACAGGTCGTTCTAACTCACACCCGCCGCCTTCTGCTTATAGCACTGCCAGAAACACCTCTTCTCCATTTTTTCTCCTCCTTGATATCCTGCCTAAGCGAAGTCTCCTCATCCACATCACTGTCTGCATCGGTCTCCATCCCTTTGTCATATCCTGGAAGCTACATTTGCTCCTTCCTCTCTTACCTTGAGGGGTACATACAGCCCGGTGGGCGGTCGTCCTGCCTGAAAGACCCTGACCATTATCACTCATCCTCCTATCACCCTGGTATACCTCCTCCTTCCGTCCGCCATCACACACCTACTCATTCCTTCAACAATGAATCTCGAACGAAAAAAAATCCCACAAAAAGTATCCCACTTCTGACACCAATTTTGTGGCGGGAACCCCCTTTCCCCTTCCTATGGATCGAATGATATAGCGTGGGTAAGTTGCAGAGGCAGAACTCTGCGCCCTTGTACTATTGAGAACCACTGAAGGACACGGATCACTTCGTCTTTAAGTTCTACGTTTAGTTTATTGACATCTACATCTACAGCATACATTGGTTACAGCACCTGCAGTGATGAAGACACGGAGAGATTGGCGCTGGACGGGGAAGACCACATGTCTCGCAAGGCCCCGCGCGCTGTGATTGGTCAACTGCCGTCACCTGACTTATGAATATTCATAGAGTTGCATGACAGAATATCCATTCATAAATTTAATCATAGTATACTCAACAGCATAATCTATATTATTAAAACGCAACTTTGCATGGGTAGCGCCATTGGATTGGGAATTTTATTGCGTTTCCTCCATTTTCCAGCGTAGCACCGCCGGTCCTCACCCAATCATAACTTTTCTTTTACAGCGCGCCGTGCGTAATTTATTTAAACACTGGCTGATTTGCCAACGACCGGTATCACCGACAGTGGACGCCCAATCACAACCTCGCTTTTACAGCGCGTCGTGCGTAATTTATTTAAACACTTGCTGATTTGCCGACGACCGGTATGTTATCACTCTATGGTGATCGCACAGGACCGCGCGCCGCGGTGTGAACGCATCGCCGTGCATGTCACGGCGCGCGCATATGATTCGCGTGATCGTCCGTATGCCTGAGGAAGAGCCGGCCAGAGATATAGGGGGAATGTACAAAACAAACAGGTGTAGAAGTTTTTATTGTCCGCCGGATTCATAGTCCACCTAAAACAAAGCAGAGAAGGAAATAAAAGACAGCCAGGACAGAGGGGGAAATGTAATTTGTGAGGGGAGAGATTGTCATACAGAAAAAGAGACGGAAGAGAGAGAAAGATAGGAGGAAGAGAAGAAGCGAGATTTTCGAGGGAGATACGGAATGAGAAAGAAACAGAATGGCAGAAGAAATGAAATTTGGGGAGAGGGGAGATGAAATAATGGTCCAGTGAGAGACTGAATAAGAAGAAAACAGCAATTTGTTAATGGGGGACAAATGTTGATTGATATAGAAAAGGAAGGAAAGCCATAAAGACAGACTAAAAGCAAAACCGAGTAAAAACAGAAAAGGGAATTTCAAAGAGGGGATTAAGAGAAGGAGAGGGAAAATGTAGCTTCGGAAGCCAAAGAGACCGATCATCTGCAGACCAGCGTCAGCAGTTATATCGGATGAGCGAGGTGTGCGTAAGAGATATAATCGCCATCTCTATACACGCGAGAGACCAGTTAATTCGCTTTCAACTAGATATCACCGAATGTTTAGAGGTGAAAATTATTGAAACCCTCAAGATAGACAAACATAATCAAAAACAGACAGTAACAAAAACAAAAAATACGAACGGGGTTTCAAAGAGGGGGAAGAGAGTAGAGGGAGAAAGCAGCTGCGGGAGCCAAAGAAACAGATGCGGCCACCGGAATCATACACTGTGGACAGATTAACACCGTATTTTTTTTACAGTGAAACCCGAAAATAATACAGTTATTCCAATTTGACAGTTGACCGTAATTTTATGGTGAAATAACCGTAAAAAACATTAAAAATAATTGTTAAAAAAACAAACGGCAAAATACCGTACAAAATACCGTAACTGTAAATTTACCGTAAATCATAACATTTACGGTAAAATACCTGGCAACTGCTTTGCCAGCATTTTACCCCTAAAATGCATTTTAAAATGGCACTAACAAGTAATGTTATCATTTGGTTATTTCGCTTTGTTTTCATGTATGACGACACCACGGGTTGCAGGACAACGAGGAGTAAGGAGTTTTTGAAAATAAAAGATTACAATAGACGGAAAGTTTTAATGGTTTCCTTCGTTTAGAAAATGGTAACTACACGAGCTACAGCTATATGACGGAAACTACAAGAAATTGAGTTCTTAAAAATGTTAAGAATGCGGAATGTTGTATCTCGGGGAGGCCTCAAACTTCAGGATGACGGTTATTTACACGGGAGTTTGAGGAGTGTCACATTCACTGGTGTGGTGTTTTTACTTATGTGGGTGTCGCCATAGTGAGATATTTACTGTTTTAGTGATCGCTTTTGTTTCAGTTATCGCTTCATTTCAGTGATCGCTCGCTCCCCCCGTTAATCACCGGGATGTCTATATTATTAAAACGCAACTACTTTGCATGGGGGAGCTGCCATGTATTGGGAATTTTATTTATTGGCGTTCCCCCTCCTCCTTTTTCCCACATCGTATACCGGCATTCCTCGCCCAATCATAACCTGCTTCACAGCGCGCCGTACTCAAGTTATTTAAACACTTGCTAATTTGCAACGACCAGATTTTATTCAATAGGGACTCCATGGTGATCGCACCAATGTACCTTGGGTGTGAACCATGAATTATATTTTTTTACGCCGTTGGTGTGACCTCGAGCTGGAATATTACGTCATTGGTGTGAACTGGGGTGTGGCGTGAACGCATCTTCGTGCATGTCACGGCGCGCGCGTATGATTCGCGTGATCGTCTGTACGCCTGTGCTACGCATCCCGTGGGTACGCCCCCCCTGAAGAGAACGGTTAGAGAGGCCGACTGAGAAAGAGTGAGAGAGGGGAGAGGAGATAGGAGGGATACAGAGTGTGGAAAGGGGAGATGGAAGAGGTGGTCAGGAGATTAACACGGAATGAGAGATAGAAAACGTAATTGTAGAGGGGAAATGTTGAGGATATAGAAGAGATGTGAGAATGAGATGGGTCTACATAGATATAGAGGAGGGAGAAAAACAAGAGAAAGAATAATGTACATAGTATGAGAGAATGATAGAGAGAGAGGTTGAATCCATATGCATGTAGAGGAAAAATAAAAAGAATAGAAAAGTGAATAAACAAAACAACCGTGCAAAAACATAGAAATTAATAAAAGAATTGAAAAATTCTAGAGACAGAGGTAATAAATGTATCTGTAAGGGTCTTTTGGGTGACGCGGATTAGATAGAGAAAGTATTTTTAGAGAGGGAAATTTGAGGCATATATAAAGAGTAAGAATAGAGGTGGAGAGATTATCATACGAAGCGAGAGGGATTGATGTTTGAGGGAGACGGAATGAGAAAGAAACGTAATTTGTAGAGGTGAAAGTGAGGAATACAGAGAAAAAGAAAAAAACTTAAACTGGAATAGGAGAAAGCAAGAGCGGAGGGCATAAACTGCAGGTTACGGGAACTCTGAGTTTGAGGAGTTGTGAGAAAAAAAAAAACCTATAACAGGAACTTACTGGTTAGCACATGAGGAGTACTTTTGAGATAAACAGATTAACCACTAAAAAGTTAAAGTCTGACTCAGAGATTTCGAAATATTATTTTTTTGTGCAGTAAACTTTTTATGCATAGTATAAAACGGTACCATATGGTACTATGTATAATAAAATTAAAAAAAAAAAAAAAAAAAAAAAAAAAAAAATTTCTATATGAAGGAATTCGATTAAGCATCGCAAGTTCACACAGTGATTAGTGTATGGACAAACATTTGACATGCAAAAAAACACGATTTTTTTGGAAATTGAGCGCGCCCTCCTCAGGAAATCTCTGAGTCGGCCTTTAAATAGAATAAAAAATATAGTAATGCAGAATGGTGGGAAGTATTGGCATTTGGGGTGAAAATACCAAATTGGCACAGAGGTAGCTAGTGATATTCTAAACAAATCTGGTCTAGGGCCAAATTTAATTTCCTTTCATATGGCCACCTTTTCAAAATGGCCGCCACCTATAAAAAGGCATTTAATTATTGCAAAAATGGGTTTTTGTAAACTTTATTTTATAGGTCAGATAAAAGACGTGGTTTAACTTAAATAAAATTTCGTTATTTACACCGAAATCGTTAGTTTTGAATCAAACATGGCGGGCACACATGGGGCCTAAATTCAAGATGGCTGCCCGCTCACAGGAAAAAAGCTGCTTATTTTGTAGTTTAAAGTGCAAACCATGGGTTCGTTTATTTTCTCAAAACTTTGGGCCCTAAACAGTCCAAAACTACATTTATTGTTGTAAATGCCATGTACATGATATCAAATGGCTGCCATATCAAAATGGCTGCCAAAATTAAAAATGCAGCTACTGTAAACTTGATATGTTAAAGGTAGTTATTGGATTATTGTGTCATGGTAATGATAAGATTTAATAACATTCTAAAAAATAAATTGGTGGTCTGTTTATGGTTAAACATGGTTAAATTTTGTCTGTGTGTATAACATTAAACACTATGGCTGCATGTTCAACAATAGCTGCCACTATAAAGTTAATAACATGCCTAAATGTAACTGCTGTTTTTCTTTGTCAAGTTGTACCCCAAAGGTCCTATTGCCAATCTACCAGGTAATCGTTTAGTGCTGCCTGGTGATGTCAATGTGCAATTTTACGACTTTATCAAAATAGCTGCCTAAGTCACATTGTTTAGTATTTAATACGGAGTTATTAAGTCAGGTTTACAATGGACCAAAAATACCAGAAAAGGGTGTGATCATGTGAGGCATGACTGTTAAAAATTAATATCAAAGATTTTGGTTTGTTTTCAGTCATTCATTTAACTAATCGTTCTTCATTTGTTATTTCTGCTACTTGCAGGAAACCTTCATTATATAGTGTATGCATGTATTCCTTCATAGTTTAAGACTCTCGCTAGCGGTAGTTGTTCTGTTCGTGGGTGATGGTGTAATATAAGCAGATACTAACAATCTACCTATCTATCTCCCTGCAACATGAAGAAGCGGGATGCAGCCAATACTGCTGCTCTCAAGGATACCAAAGGGACATGCTGCGTACTGTGGACAACATACGTTGTGATTTTTTATGTAAGCCTTGTTCAGCCAGTCCAACCCACTGACTCTGTTTAGCATTTGATTAACACCAGCACATCTATGCCCAGACCCCAGGACCCGAGCAACTCTTTGTTCTCTTATGCTGTTTCAAACCCTTCACCGGTTGACAAAGGAAAGAACAACGCATGGGAAGCAAGCAAAATCTTCCCTGATGTTGTAAAACTTTTGAACAATGAATATTTGTTGACCTTATGCATGTACAACAGAACAAGTCCATGAGTTCATTCCACCTACCCCAGATGCCACTGTATAACACTCAAAACCGAGGGAAGAAGCATACAGGCAAGACTGCTGGGGACAAGCATTGCGCGAGCTACAGATCCGGAGCTGCTTGGGGTGGAAATTGAAGGGATTCAAGTCCTGTTATGGACAACCTTGCCAGAGGCATTCAAAAGCATACATAGGCCCAGGTCAAAACTGCGGGTCCTTTGTCTGCTGCATTGTTTGTTCCAACATTGGGCAGACACTGAATTATGCACGGTCCTTGTATGTGCATTGGTGCGCCAACATTGGGAGGACCAAGAGATGTCCATATTGTCTGTGGTGCTGTTATGACAATACAGGTGTGTCCTGATCTGCTTCAGGTAGCCAAACTATGCAAGGCAACCCTTGGATTATCAGATTCTGGTTCTGAATCTGTTGAGACATCGCCATTCATCCCATGAGAAGATCAGCTCCAGGTGGGTGATGCTCTTCAGGTTCAATACCAATAGATGTTACTTGGGTGATAGCATGTCTTTCTTTCCACAAGGGGCGAACTCTCTTAAAATCCTTTGAGACTGTTTCAAGGGGTTTTTGGACTTTGCATTGAGAAAACTCTCTCTGGATTAAGGTGGTTGGCAGCAGTTATCTGCCCAGACATAGGGTGATCACATTAGAAATTGGCAATCTACGCTTCTTGCATGATCGCCTACACCAAAACAGATGTTGGTGGCGGCCAATTCCTGTTAGGATGTATAAGTTGACCGTTGACATTCTGTGATAAGCTGGCAGCAGGAATTTAATGTGTCAAGCTTGGGTAATTATAAGAGAGAGTGCGGTCCAGGTAACTCCTAGATGACAGAATATCACAGTGCTCTCGGGATGGTCTTACAGACCCAGGTTCATTAAGCTGACGTTTGGCTTCACAGTTGGCGTAGTTGGAAAGTTAACATATCTGTGGCTTGAATGGATTTTGCACACGGCGCTCTAAACAAACTGAGCTTTCAAGACTGGGTTGGTAGAGGAGCGAAATTTTAGCGATATATATCAGATTTAGGTGTAGTTCAAAAGGCAAGTGGTTGGTCTCACTGACTGCAGCATTGACTTAGGGTTAGTGCGAAAAGCATTTCAGGAACAATCTTGCTACACAGTTAGAGATGTTTTGCCAATCAATAGCGATATAAGATCAGGATTGTAACCTCTCTTCCCAATGGGCATTATAAATGATAGCGGCAAGCTGAGGGTCGTGAAGGTGATTGTAGATGTTGGACTGTCTAACATTTTTCCACAGCTTGTCCGTCTTGTTGGATTAATTGTAGCCCCATTGGGTAAGTATGGCTGTTGCAATCGCCAATTTAAGAAATGAGATGAGATTTAGGTGTAATGCCCCCAAATTGAATTGAGGGTGCTTGAAATCTACTGATGGAGTTTTGTAGAACTGATTTATAACTATACAGAGCCGAGCTCAATGTGAGGAATTCGATGTTGTCAGAGATATGAGGTTGTTTCTACAACGGTGTCTGTTTTCAACACCAGAGGCTACTTCCAAACTGTCGATGTGGTCTCCCGATGGCAAGGATTTTCATGGAACAGGGAAGGAAAGATTTAGTAAGACCCTTGCTACACATTAAGGCTGCTAAAGTACTTCTGCAGAGTCAACTAATCTTTTGGGTGGTTGCAATTTGGCCATCATTTGAATTTGCCCGCCTTTAGAAGTGCCACCGTCAAAGAGGATTCGTTTTGCCCCTGCAATCAGTTTAAACAAATAACTAGGCTTAGAGCACGCGGGAGGAAATCAGGCTTTTCATGCGCTCACCCCTGTATTTTTTGGACCAATGCTGGGGCAATGAATCAAATTCTCCCACACGGGAGAAATTTTACAGGGCTGTGTATAACAACAGAGCAACAATACCAAATCAAAATAGGGTATGTTATTTTTAATGAGAAAAAAAAACAACTTATTCAAGTAGCACGGAGGAATCATACAGGCACGTAATGACATTCTAAAGTAGTGGGCCATTCGAGGTTTGGCAGCAATCTTAGCCAATTTATAATGGAAAGAGCAATTTAACAAACAGACATTATGGTTGCCTCCGTAAGTTGACTGTGTGAATTCCTCTTGAGGGAGTATATCAGATTAAGAAAACGTTAATTTCTTGATAATCAACGGATAAGCTTAGCCCGCAATTTTGGATTTTCGCCCGCCCCATTTTGGATTAAAGTCTTAAAGTCTTATTTGGTTGTATTCTTAAGGTGATGATGATTTCTATCTTAATGCACATTGTTCAAAAACAACCTTAGGGGAATCATTATAAAAAGTCAAGAAAAACATTCATTTCTTGACAAATCCAAAATGATAGCCTTCAAATTGCCACCATTTGGAATTTCTGCCATTTTGCTAAGTAAACAATTGATGAAATTATCAGTGGAGTGTCAATAAGGGTATTTCTGTTCTAAAAAGGACCACGAAAAACAATCAAAATTGAGTAATTGGAATCATATTATAAACGTAAGAAAAGCAGAGAAAGCCACGTTAAAACGATTTACATTTTAACAGTGGCGGCCATTTTGAATTGGCGGCCATCGGGAAGGAAATTAATTTGGCTCCTAGACCAGATAGATTTAATCAGCATATCAAGAGCTACATCGGTGCCAAATTTGGTATTTTCACCCAAAATGCCACAATAGGTTTGTTATTCTGACCATTCGGCCTGACTAAACGTTTAAATTATTTAGAAAATGAGAACTGTGATACAGGGTTAAAAGAAAACACGTCATGTTATTTCGCTTTGGTTATGGCGACGGAAAACTACGGGTTATGACACGGAGTAGTTTGAGAAGGATTTTAAAAGTACAGCAAGTTGTACGGGATTAAATATTTGACGTTACCTTAGAAAATGGTAACTAAATGAGTACAGGATATGGCGGGAAAAATAAGGAACTTAAGTTATAAAAGTGTTAAGAATGTTGTGACTAGGGTAATTTATTACGGGGGTTGAAGTGGTGTCGCCGTTAGTAACAGTAATCGCTTCTGTTTCAGTGATCCCTTCCATTTCAGTGATCGTTCACTCAGCTAGCGGGGAGCCCGCGCGAAGCGCGGGCTCCCGCGAGTACATATATAAAAATGAGGGACATATTTTGTGTGAACATTGTTGGCAATTTCATTACCGCGACAGGTATCACCGAATATTTCGGATTCAAAAATGTGTTAGTGTGTTGTTACAAGTTTTAAATTAATTCTTCGAATTATACAATATTGAAATGTTTTCGAGACCAAAAGAAGGTCATTAGAGGTCAAAGGTCAAATTTTCAAAATCCTCCGATTAAGCTGAAATTTAACAGAAATGATCCTGAAATCCTAAAAATTGTTGAAAATATTTTGAGAGAGAACAAGGTCATTAAGACGTTCAAGGTTCAATTTTCTACCTGCCTACTAACGGGGGGGCGGAAATTGAACTAATCCTTATGACATTCTAAATAGTTTAAATTATTTTCGAGGAGATCGAAGGTCGGTTAGGGTCAAAGGTCAATACCAGACTGTGCTCGATATGTATCAGATGATGCAGAGATCTAGTTATGGTGGGGTTTTTGAATAGGTTTCGAAGGTAGGCTAGGTTTCGAAGCTAGGGTTGGTTAGGATTGAGGTTTTGAAGTAGGCGTCTATTGTTAATGATAGGCATCGCTTGACCAATCCGGCTGAGTTCGTAGGTTTTGACCACAGCGAATCTGTTTCCACTTGTGATCTGAGTCGGGAAATAAATTGAAAACAATGCATTCAAAATATTATCACGTGGGTACAAGCGATCGCATGAGGGATTTCGTGCATATTGTTAAGTTTAGGCCTAAACCTTGAAGCTATTAAAGTTGTTGTAGGTGTCACAGAATGGCATTTGTACAGGACAAAGGTGAATTCCAGAGGGAACGATACCCGTCAATATTCTTGACTCAAAGTTAGAATATGATAGGGAGATCAACAACGAGCGTGGATTTTGCATATGCTAAGCATATTGAAAACCACCAAAAGAACTGATGTGTAGACAATCAAGAGATTTGCCGGAGGAGGGCGCCCTCAATTTCCAAAAAAAATCGTTGTTTTTTTCATGTACTAATGCTTGCCATATACAATCACTGTGTGAAATTGCAAAACTCAAAAGTTCAAAATTAAAAAAAAAAAAAAAAAAAAAAAAAAAAAATATCTGAGTCAGACTTGAAGCTACACGGCCCATGAGTTATTTAGCGTGTAGCTGCGGACTGTGTTTTAATGAATTATTATTATTCTGACTTTTCACGTTCTCTACTCATTATTTCATATAAAACCTGTGGTTGTCCACTAAAGGATAATTTGACGTAGCTAAGTGAATTATGATTAGAGTAATTGTGTTGGGCATCAGTTTGTGCACTGTTCGTCGAGAGCCGAACAGTGCACCAGTTTTCAAATAATAAAGTAATAATAGATATGTTTAAAATTAAAGAAAATTCACCCTAGAAAAATAAATAACTTTCAGAATTAAAACACCAGTCATACAATTGGCCTTCTTACTCAATCACCTGTAGCGTCAATTCGCAGTTGTTAGGATTATTGTTTTGTTGATGGGTTTCCATCCGTATACATCCCCATTTAAAACCCGTGGTTTTATCAAGTAATGAGGTCATTGGAGCTTGCGAAGTGCATACACAAGAGGTGGACAGACCAGCAACAAATATTGCCAGCTCTTCCATTTAGTAAAAAAGCTAGGGATCTAGTATTTGAAGTGGATTCTTCTCCAATTAAGGTAATGTTGGGGTCCGATTGCTTTAGGCCTAGTACTGTGTGTTTGTAACACACATGTCACATGCCCACTGCCTATAAAATTGGTTAGTTTCAAAATCAATTTTTGTATATTGTGCCACCACCAAATGAATTCGCAGCCTCAACGGAATAAACTGATGTTTGAAGGATTGGTGGCAGAAGACTCAATCATCCCTTAAATGTAAATAGGAATACATGTATCAGCAACAACAAGCAATTGTAGGGTTTTTGAAAAGCTATTAGGCGTTCATGAGTAACTTCTCTCAATTAGGAGGCCTGATCATGTTACAAGCTATTGTCCCAGTACTTAGTCTTTTTTGTTTTTCGAGTAGCGCATTCAACTCACTGTCCAAATGAAAGTAAACGTAAATGTCAAGAAAACATACGTGTTTTTTTGTGTGTCGAGGTTTGTGGAATGACCACGTTCGGTGGCAAGTGCGTACGTAACCAGCTTTTTTTTTTCAGGGTGAAGTCAAAGCTTGTATGCTTGCCATACCAAAATGTATGCAATGTTATGTATGCCATATCATGTATCACATGGTATTCAATGTAATGCCAATATACAATGTTGCGTTGCATACATTTGCCAGGGGCAAGCATCAGGGCGCCAAATTTTCCCAGCCTCGCTACGCTCGCATGGTTGACCCAAATTATTTGAAGAGCTGGGGGTGGCGGGGGGAGGGGGTTGGCACACTTTAATGTACCGCCTTCCCCGTGCGTGCGTACAATGTCATTTCTATATTTTTATACTCTACAATTCGTAAACCCGTTACCTTATGCGCCCAAAAACCGCAATATCATACATTAAAATGTGTTAGTATAGTATAATAGTAATAGGCCCTATGTTGTTTTATATGTTATTGACAACTGTGCAGAAAATCACTATTTTTTTTTGGGGGGGGGGGCAAGATTCCCCCTGCCCGACCCACCCCCCCCCCCCCCCCCCCCCCCCCCCGGCTACACCACTGGTTTCGAGATGGGTGCGGGGTCTCTACGGGGCAACAGTAGGTATATAGGATATGCGCCATGGTATGGCAGGCTCAATCCTCATACTTCGTTACACACTATTTTTTAGTCATAATTAATTTTTAATTTTTTTTTTCGGGAAATTTGTAGTAATTTACCTGAAAGCTTTCAACTGAAAATTTTTTTAAGTGCCTTGTTTTTTTTTTTATTGAAAAACTTAGTTTTACGGAAAAGGTAAATATTGACTGAAAAGGTTTGGTCATTCATAAAACCCACTGTTCTTCAATCTGAGTTTGTCAGTGATCATTTTTGAACTGACATGACAAGGTACTAAATTGCTTTTTGAGTTAGTCGAGATTTTTGGAAATTTAATATTTGCTAGCTTTTAAAATGAATATATCTTAAGAAACTTGTTTTAACTAGGTTTTTACTGAAAACTGGAGTTTATTGGAATATTTTTTTGAGAAACACGGTTTTCAACAGTCAATCATTTACTCATCATTAACCTCAGTTTTTCAAATGATAAACTTTTTCGAAAAAAAATCGACTATAAACTAAGTTTTTGAAATTCTACGTTTTCATGTTATCAAAACGAGATTTTTTTTTTTAGAATGTGTTTTTACAAGTGATGGTTACAGATTCAATTCCCATTGGTAAAAGTCGGTTTCATTCAATTTGATCAGAAACTCCTTTATCAACTCCATAGTTTTTATCTTTTGAATGTAAAAAAATTATATAAAATAGGTCCCCTGAAACTGGGATAATTGAAAAGCCACTCACGCATACCATTTCACACATCTTACTATAAATTTGCCGAATGTTGTGTGTTTGGTTTTGTGTCCGAAAGGCGCCGCCTAGTTTTGCTTCAAAGAGCGTTAAAATTCCACATGAAAGTGCCGTGACGATTCCGGACAACATCTAAACTATATTCGGACGAAAATAGGTTCAGAAATGGCTTGAAAAATCAGCGAAATGTCTAAGTTTGCTATGGTAAATTACCTTTGTTTTGTAAGCCGTTAACTAAGCGGTGCGTATGCGTGGTGCGTTGCGACTGGGCGGTACGCGTGGCAACGGGCGATCGCGCGTAACACGCTATAATGCGGTACGCAATGAAGGCAAACGGTGTGGTGAAAGACAGCAATGGTCAAGACACGTCATGTTTTTTTCCGCGTTCATTTGTCGTATTATGGATACTCTGGTTTAACCCCACGGAGTTTTGAGAAGAACAAATTAAATATACGGAAAATTACGGGATGAATTATGGGACCTTGTTTAAATTTAGAAATAGGATCTTACCTGCCTAAGCTAATCGCATATGCTGCAAATACGATTACGGATGTGTGTAACCGGGGGATGTGGTGGCAGAATACTAAAATCATCCCGTTTATTGTAAATAGGATAATGTATCACAAACAACAGCATTGAGGGTTTTGAAAAAGCTATTATGGCGTGCATGAGTGACTTACTCTCAATTAAAAGGCTGGATCATGTTACAAGCTATTGTCCAGTAATTAGTCTTTGTTTTCGAGTAGCGCATGCAACTCCTGTCAAATGAAAGTAAACAGTAAATGTCAAGAAAACATACGTGTTTTTGTGTGTCTGAGGGTTTGGAATGACCACGGTTCGGTGGCAGTGGCGTACGTAACCAGCTTTTTTTCGGAGCGGGGGGGGGGGCAGAGGGGGCACATACATTTTCAGGGGGCAAGCATCAGGGGCGCCAAATTTTCCGCCTCGCTACGCTCGCATGGTTGACCCAAATTTTGAAGATTGCTTGCGTACAATGTAATTTCATTCTATATTTTTATACATCTACAATGCGTCCGGTACCTTATGCGCCCCTAAATCCGCCAATTAGCATACATTAAAATTTGTTAGTATAGTATAATAGTATAAGCCTATGTTGTTTTATATGTATTGACACATGTGCAGAAAATCACTAATTTTTTTTTGGGGGGGGGGGGCAAGATTCCCCTGCCCTGCCCCCTGGCTACACCACTGTTCGACGGGTGCGGGTCTCTACGTGGCAACAGTAGGTATATAGATATGCCATATATGGCAGGCTAAATCCTCATACTTCGTTACACTATTTTTTTAGTCATAATTAATTTTTAATTATTTTTTTCAGGAAATTTGTAGTATTTAACTGAAAGCTTTCAACTGAAAATTTAGTTTTAGGTGACAACTTGGTTTTTTTTTATTGAAAACTTAGTTTATCGAGAAAAGGTATAAATATTGACTGAAAAGTTTGTCATTCATAAAACCCTACTGTTCTTCAATCTGAGTTTGTCAGTGATCATTTTGAACTGAGAATGACAAGGTACTAAATTGCTTTTTGAGTTAGTGCGAGATTTTTGAAATTTATATTTGCTAAGCTTTAAAATGATATATCTTTTAAGTAAACTTGTTTAAACTGAGGTTTTTACTTGAAAACTGAGTTTATTGAAATATTTTTGAGAAAAATGGTTTTCAACAGTCAATCATTTACTCATCGTTAAACTCAGTTTTATCAAATGATAAACTTTTTCGAAAAAAAATCGACTAATAAACTAAGTTTTTGAAAATCTACGTTTTCAGGTTGATAAACTAGATTTTTTTTTTTTTTTTTAAGAAATGTGTTTTTCAAGTGATGGGTACAGATTTCAATTCCCAATTGTAAAAGTTCGGTTTTCAATTTGATCAGAAAAACTCACTTTATCAACTCCATAGTTTTTCTTTTGAATTTAAAAAAAAATTATTATAGAGAGAGGTCCAGTGAAACTGGGAGAATTGAAAAGCCACTCAAGCATACCATTTCACACATCTTACTATTGCCGAATGTTGTGTGTATGTGGGTTTGTGCACGAAAGGCTCCGCCAGTTTTGCTTCAAAGAGCGTTAAATTCACATGAAAGGTGCGTGACGATTCCGGACAAAATCTAAACTATATTCGGACGAAATAGGTTCAGAAATGGCTGAAAAATCAGCGAAAATGTACTAAGTTGCTATGGTAAATTACCATTTGTTTGTAAGCGTTACTAAGCGGTGCGTATGCGTGGTGCGTTGCGACGGGCGGTTACGCGTGGCAGTGGGCGTCACGCGTAAGACGCGACGGACGGTTACGCGTGGCAACGGGCGATCGCGCGTAAGACGCTATATGCGGTACGCAATGACAGGCAAACGGTGTGGGGAAAGAAAGAAATGGTCAAGAACACGTCATGTTTTTTCGCTTTCATTGTCGTATGTATGGATACTACGGGTTACCCCACGGAGTTTTGAGAAGAAACAAATTAAAATATACGGAAAATTACGGGATGAAATATGGACGTTTTAAAATTTAGAAATTAGGATCTATACATGCCTAAGCTATAGGATATGCTGCAAATACGATTACGGGATGTTGTAACCGGGGGGAGGGGGGGTCATAAACTACAGGATGGCGAGAACTTTATATGGGAGTTTGAGGAGTTATGAGAATGTGGAAAATACGGGAACTACGGGTTACCCCACGGGGAGTACTTTTGAGAAAAAAGTACACGGAAACTTATACGGGATTAAATATTGAAGTTTTATTATTTAAAAAAATACGAGAAAAAATAAAATATAGGGCCTACGGAAAGTT